>CAJFCP010025040.1:31228-42304 GCA_904066005.1 Synergus itoensis | reverse complement strand
ACAAATTTTAATGTGTCAAAACATTTGAAAGTTAAAAACATTTAAAACTGTTAGTAAATGAATCTTCTTTAAAAATTAATTTGTAGGTTAAGTGTATCAATATTTTATTAACTAAATGCATAAATTTAACTATTTTCGAACTTTTTATAAATAAAACATACAACAAACCTTAAAACCTAACGCTCCGTGCTCAGCTGTAGGGATGTCAAGGTGTGTCCTCTTCTTACTAACGTAAGTTTCACTGTGTAAGAGAAGGACGCTATATCCGACTTACGGAATCGATCTTAGACATTCGAGTTCGATAGTAACGATTTGGTAACGCGATTTTGGTAACGTTTCCTGACTTTTCTAACGAACACAAGCAGAAAACCATATCCGCTGCACACACGTATGAGTCATACATTCATAAACTTCGATAACTCGCGATATTATTCGAGAATTAAGTGGAATTTCGAGATAAAATCGAATAGAGATTTCTTATATAGGAATATATATATATTTGTATATGGATAATATTAAAGTTCATAATAATAAGTTCATATAAAGTTCTATCAGTGATGTATAAAAAAAAATATCACAAAACTCATTTTCGATATTGGCAATGTATTAAGTTTATTGTTTATTGGCAAATGCGATGATGCAACTTTTAATTTTATTACGTAAATAACTCATCATGATACCACATGACAAAGCGCGATGATGATGGGAAGTATATTCCAGAAAAAAATAATGATCGATACAAAAGTGAATATTACTAATTGCCTGTATAAGCTGAGAGAATAGACAGTTTTCTAGTAAATAAATTAAGTATGTTTAGAACTACACGTTTGCGTCACGTTGCGTAAACTTCGTCTCTCATTTTTCAAGTTCAACATATTTTTTTTCTAAACTTAAATATTGCATTCAAGATTTCCAGAATGAAACAATTTCCACTTGTTTCTATTTAATAAACTAAAGTTTCTTTATCGAATTCGAAAGAATTATATATACAATCTTTAAACATTTACGTACCATTTACTTTATTGACTCATTTATATTCACTCACAAGTGACTTGTCATATCTGTGCACGAAGTTTGATCCTCATTAGAGCACTTCTTTAAATAATTGTTATCGAACTTGATATATTTTAATATTTACAATCATCGGCATAAATTATCATTAAAAAATTATTGGAAATGCTTTTGTAATTTAAATACTTCTATTAAGAATTCTGAGTTATAATCGTTTATGCAGTTATCTTATCCATAAGATTATGTTGTTCTTTCCTTGGGGGAAATGAATAAGAACCTTCAATTTAAAACTCTAGAGTGGATATTTTTTTTACTACCGTTTTTGAAAAGCACAGTCGACTCTCGCTAGAGTCGCTACAGAACGATTAAAGGGAATCAACCGTATTTGTTGGTGGATTCACTCGTATCACAGGTTTTAAACATCAGTCAGTGAAAATCAGCATGTCCTTTGCGTTTGCTGTTGCTGATGCTGAAGCAGAACTTTTTGCTTCAATGTTGCCACCATAGCCTTCAACCGATGCATTGCTGGAAGCATCAGCCTTAGCATTGGCGCCTGCATTTCCAAATCCAGAAGAAGAACCTGAAGCATTTGAATTCGCGTTTGCATTTGCTGATGACTGACCACGAGAATTAGCTCCTGGAAAAAATTCGTATATAAATACGAATTAGGTTATGATATTAACATAGTCAGAAATTACTTTGATAACTGCGAAATCTAGTGAAAGTTTTAATCTGAGGTCTAACTAGGGATTCCTATTCGGTTTAATCCGATATAATCTGAAGTCGAAGCAAGAATACCAATCTGACTGAATCCGACCTAATCCACGGTGAAATTCGAGATTTATAACCAATCTAATCGGAAGTCAAACCAATATTTATGTTAGACCGAATCTGATAAATTCCGAGTTAAATCCGAATAAATTCGACCTAATTCTGAAATCAAGGCAAGGCTTTCAATCTGAATAAATCCAATCTAATCTGAGATCAAGGCAGGGATTCCAATACGAATGGATCCGAACTAATCCAAGATCGAAATTAAAATGTCAATCTGAATAAATTCGATCCTGTCCGGAACCAATTGGAAAAGATTGAAAGTCGTTCGGTATGATTTCGGATTCATACGAATTAGAAGCACAGATTAAAAATTGTCTTCGGATTGATTTCAGATTCATTCAAATTCGGCCACAATTTTGAAGGAATTCAAAAAATTTTATGGACTCATTAAAATATCAAAGGGGTTTTTTCATAATTTCCATGTAATTTTAATTTTAGAAAGGAAAATTAGAAAATAGTCGAAAATATTTTCCTCCGATTCGAGTGGACACCCTGGTTTTGGTTGAAAGAGTGAAGTGTTGTTTTGATTGAAAAAAGAGGGTGCTTTTGTAGTAAAGTAATAGAGGGGTTTTAATTAGAAGAGGGGTGTAGAGTTGGAGGGGATGGGAAAGAAGGGCAGGAAGAAAGTTATTAAAGGAGAGGGGAAAGGTGGAGCAGTAATTGAGAGTGGGTCAATGAGGGTAGGAAGGGATGATATTTGGTTGGAAAATGAAACAGGAGTTAGAATAAAAAAGAGTCTTGATTAGAGGAGAAAGGGAAGCCAGAAGGATTGGAAGGAGGAGCGGGAATGGGGAAGGGGTCATTGAAGGATGGGAATGAGAAGAGGGAGATGAAAGAGGATTGGAAACAGGATGGACTCAATTGAGAAAAAAGAGGAGTTGGATTAGGACGGGGATTCTTAATTATAAGAGGATAGATGAGAAGGGGAGAAATTAAATGAAGGATGGTAAGGGGAGGGAGCGAGAAGGGGAAGGGTTTGATTGAAAATAAAAAATGAAGCTGGAAGGAGGATTGGAGTTTTGGTTAAAATAGGAGAGGGTAGTCAGAAGGGGGAAGAGGCTTTCTCTTGGACATCACTTTTTTTATGATTTAGAGATATTGTTTCAATTGTTGGGAAGAGTATTTGGATGTTGATTAATTACCTTGTAAAGGAGATGTGGGGATTTCGTTTAAATGATAACCAGCTGCACCAGCATTAGAATTGGCATGAGCATTGGCATTGGCATTAGCATTGGCATTGAAGTTGGCACCTCCAAATCCAGCTTGGTTTCCACCATATCCACCCCGATTTCCACTATATCCTCCTTGGTTTCCACCATATCCACCTTGACCACCATTGGAAGCTCCTGCTTTAGCACCAGCATCAGCTTTAGCATTGGCATTACTTGAACTACCTCCGTGTGATCCTCTGTATCCTCCACCAATTGGACTGTGTGGTACGACTACTGGACCAGACGGTACGACTATTGGAGGATATGGTACGGCTATCGGACCAGGAGGTATGATAATTGGGTTACTTGGTTCTTTGTATCCTCCTGAGACTCCTCCTTGAGCTTGAGCATTAGCATTAGCATTGGCATCAGCTTTGGCATTTGAGCCACCAAATCCTGATTGTTGACAACACAGTGGTTGCTGAACATATCCACCTTGGGGTGCATATCCACGATGGGGTGGATATGAGCCAAATCCTTGGTTTCCAACGTTAGCACCCTGAGCTCCAGCATTTGCTTGAGTATTGGCATTGGCATTGGCATTGGCATTAGAATTAGAACTACCATATCCTGCTTGGGGACCACCATAACTGTCTTGTTGTCCACCATATCCTCCCTGCTGTCCATTATATCCTCCTTGGTTTCCACCATATCCTCCATTTCCGTTAAAGAATGGATTATGTGATAAGTCACCTGCAGGGAAAAACATTTGATTGGATATAATTTCATGTTTTTCTGATTTTATAATACTAACAGAATGAACCCAATTTTCAACAATTAAAATATAGCCGATAAGAAGGTTCCAACTAAATACGATAGAAATATTTCTATTGACTTCTTATCCTGCTTTTGAAATTTTTATTTCAATGTAGAGGAATGTAGAAAAATAAAATAAAAGAGATTGAAATTAATCCAGCGACAATTATACTAAAGGAAAGGAAATTAAAGTGTAGTCAATGAAATAACCGAATTAAACTAATAAATAAAACTAATTAATAACGGAATTGAACGAAAATAAATTGTATGACATTCTAGTGGGATTAAAATGGGACACAATGTTTTCACAATAAAAGGAGTAGAAACGCATCTTTCGAAAACGGTATGGCTTAGGTTTTGGTATTCAAAACGTTTCAAATTCGATGAAATTTGAAAATATTTTGCTTCAACTCCTTTCGAAACTTCTTACTGGGTAGGTCAAGTCACAAAAATAAATATAATATATGAATTCGTAACTTTTTGCTTTTTTCTCACCAATTCATCTCGTCATTTTAATATATTTACAGCCACTCGTGCTAAAAATGCCTATTAAAAATTTAATAGATACCTATTAGGATTAATATGTTATTAAAATATTAGGATTTTATTTTAGAAAGAAATTTCTAATAAAGTTTTGTTCCAACATTATAATAGGTCTTCACTATATGATTGTATGAAAATAAAAATATAAATTATAAACTTTTGTTGCTCACCTTGTGAACTAATATGTTTTTTCCCTTCTTGTGGAGGTAGAATATATATGTGTTGTTGAGGAGGGAAAGGAGGTGGTGGTGGAGCTGGAACATATTGAGGTTTTTGAGGAGGAGGAGGTTGTGGTGGAGCTGGAACATATTCCGGTTGTTGAAGAGGAGGAGGTGGTGGTGTTTGATCTGGAATATGAGTTATATGAGGAAGTGGTGGTGGTGCCGGAACATATTGAAGTTCTTCAGGAGGAGATTGTTGTGGTGGTCCGTAAGATCTATATTCTTCCTGAGGAGGAGGTGGATAATGATGATGATGATGATGGTGATGATTATGATTTCGATGACGTCGATCATCAAAATATCTATCATCAGAAAATATATCACCGGGATAGCGTCGACCCGCTCCTTGTACGGGAACCTCTTTCACGATAATCCTGATCGAATCAACGGGTCTTTGATTTTCAGGATAACTCGGAACATTCGTTTCTTTCACAGGCCCATAACTTCCTGAAGTAGCAAAGCCATTACTTCCTGCATTTGCATTCAAATTTGCATGTGAATTTGTAATTGCATATGAATTTGTGTCAGCATTTGAATTTGAATCGGCATTCGAACCAGATATTGATCCAGCATTTCCTCCAGACGGTCCTATACTATAGGTTACAGTTACTCTAGGAGAATCTTTTTCATTTTCATAAGATCCTCCAGAAACCAATGGAATGGTTTCTTGCTGAAGAGGAATTATGTATCTGTAAGATCCTCCAGTATTAACATTTGAATTTTCATTTGTATTTGAATTTGCATTTGAGATTGCATTAGTATTAGCAGTAGATTCTGGAGAAGTCGAATATTGAAGAATTGGGACAGGCGGTTGGTATTGTCCTCTAGCATTGGCATTTGAATTAGCACCAGTGTTTGCATTTGTGTTTCCAGTAGATCTTTGGGGAGGAGCATATTGAGGAGAGAGAGCATATTGTTCGAGCTCTAGTGGTAGAGCTGAAACATACTGAGATTCTTCAGGAGAAGGAGATGGTGGTGAAGCTGGAACATACTGAATTTCTTGAGGAGGTGATGGTAGTGATGGTGGTGGTCGTGGAGCTGGTACATGCTGAAATTCTTGAGGTGGTGAAGGTGGTGGTGGTGGAGGGGGAACTTGGGCAACTGGTAGATATTCTCCTACAGCATTTGAATTCACATTGGTACTTGCAGCAGCGTTAGCATTAGAATTGGCACTGCTATGAGCACTAGATCCTGGAGAAACCGAGTATTGAGGAGAATTTAGAATAGCTAGTTGGTATTGTCCGCCAGTATGTGAATTCGCATTAGCAATTGCATTACTATTGGAAAGTGGTTGGTATCCTCCTCCAGTATTAGCATTAGAATTTGCACTTGCAGTGGCAGTTGCAGTAGAAGATGCACCAAATCCACCGAACTCATCATATCTACTATTCCCACCAAATCCATCATATCCACTTAGTAGATCTGGAGTCAATCTTTCATCCGTTAACTGTTGAACTCTGCTTAACCCTCCTGATCCAGGACTATAAACTCCTGGTGAACTATTATATCCTGTAAATTACATCACATTCTTCTCTATCCAGAAATTTCCCGCTTTCAAAATATTTCTCATCAGTATATTCCATACTATCACCAAAATGTCATATCTTCACTCGAAACTCTACATGTATTTCTTTTAAATAACACCTGACTACGTAGCAAGTTGATGGTCACATTAATTTATGAGGAGAAAGCTATATCTAAGAGTAGGAAGCTATCAATCCAGCGTATCTGACTTGTGTTCTAATTCGTGCTTATTGATCGCTAGATGAATGGCGGTGCGAAAAGTGCAAACAGGACGATACGAATAAAGTTATTTTAATCTTAAAATAAGTTACTAATTTTTAGTCGTTTTTTATTACCTTGAGCCCCTGCATTGGAGGAAACTTGAGCATTGGAGTGGCCTTCAGTGTATCCACCTGGACCTCCATAACCTCCTTGCCCTCCAGTCTGAGCATTAACATTTGCATTTGCATTTGCAACTCCACCAGCTCCCGCTTTAGCATTGGCTGAAGCGGATGTTAAACTGGTACTAAAGCCAATTGGACCGAGGTTGAAGCTGGTTCCCAAACTCTGGGAGTTAGCTGAAGCTTGTGCACCTCCATCATTACCACCGTTTCCCCTCCCACCGAAGATACCAAGAGGATCCAAAATCGAAAGGTGATCTCGATGACGTTCGCGATGTTCCTTTAGGATTCCACTCAAAATACCTAACATGAAACGGTTTTTTAATTTTCAATTTATAAACTTCACAATTATCTAGTTACAGCATTAAAATAAATGAAAAATGAAAACATAAAAAATAAAAAAAAATGACAGCCACATGAAACAAACACACATTTCTACAAACATATATGTACATACATCTGGACAATTTATTAGAACTTTGTATTAAACATTTATCAACTGAGGAAAATTTAATTAAAACTTTTTAAAAATACTGGTAAGTTGTAGATTATAAGTTATAGTTATAGTTAATAGTTATACTTATAGTTTATAAGATCAGGTATATTAACAAAAAGACAGTAATATAAGGCTCCTTACTTAAATTACATAACGCATTTCAGGCCTTCTCTAAAACCCACCCTCGCCCCTGTAACAAACCGTAACAAAATATTCTTACCCCTTCCCCCTTCTTATTGTACAGTAGATTGCATAAATGCCTTCCTCTAAACATGCCAACCGAACCCTAGTTTCCATTAAAATCTTATAGAAATTTAAAAAAAGTGATCTCAAGAATTTTCAAAATGCTTCAATTTTTTAAATTTTTACCCGAAATGCCTGGCTAACGAACATAACCTTAATTTTAGGACACTAATGAGTATACCAAAGTCCAATCTAATCTGTCAATTCTTTCGAACGATATCGTGCTAACAAATAAACAAAAATAAAATCGGAGGGTTTTTGTTTTCGAAACTGGGCCATTTTTTTACATTTTCATCAGATACTGTATTAGATTTGTGTAAAATTTCCACGTTTTATGACCACTAAACCCGAAAAACATGTTTTTACGAATGTGTCTGCCTGTGTATGTATCACGGTGTATGTTTCCGGAAAGAAATTCAAATGTGAGTGCAGGAAGTGGATCTTTATCAACATGTTTTAGTCCGTTTTCTCGTATGCACTCAAAAATTCGTGCATGACTTCAAGGCTTTTGTTACTTCTAATTGTAAGAAAATTCTTACACAATGACATGAAATTCTTATATGCTCGTCTTTCCACTGCATTCAACCTGCTTGCGAATTCCTCACCTCGCATAAATTTCCGAATCAGAGGCCCGGCAAGGATTCCTCAAATTAACAACGAAAACTTTACAACAAAATGTATGAAACTAGTTCACTCTGTTATTGTTGAACAACATTGATGATCAACAATTGTTGAAATTGTTAATTTCAGGAATCCTTTTCGGGCCTCTGATTCGGAAATTTATGCGAGATGAGGAATTCGCGAGCAAGTTGAATGCAGTGGAAAGACGAGCATGGAAGAGTTTCATGTCATCGTGTGAGAATTTCGTTGAAAATAATATGAGCCCTGATCATGAAAAAGTCATGCACGAATTTTTGAGTGCATACGAAAAAATGGACTGCAACATGTCGATAAAGATCCACTTCCTGCACTCACATTTGAATTTCTTTCCGGAAAATCTGGGAATTTTTTTCCGGAAAAAAAGATGAGTTACGAACAAGGTGAATAATTTCACCACGAAATAGGAGCTATCAAAGAACGTTTTCAGGGAAGAAGCTCCATCAATATGCTTGCTGATTACTGCTCGTCATTGAAACGAGAAACCAGTGACGAAGCATACAAACAGAAGAGGTCGAACAAGCATTTTTGACTGAATGTTAATTACCATAATAAATTAATAATTATAATAATAAATTGTAAATAAAAATAATTATGTAATAATAAATGAAAATTACATAACTTTAATGACGGTTGATATCATTTTCATCCCTCGCGACGTACCCTGATTTAAATTTCACATCAGCTACGTAAATGCAAATTTAGCAAGAAGTTCTTAAAATATTAAAACTCACACAACTCCGTCAATTCTCTTCAAATCTGATTCAAAAATAGCTCATTGGACGTAGAATTAAATTTACTTTCAAAATATTGTGTTGAAAAAATCTCCGAAATCGAATAATATCGTAAATATATCGTCAAAGTTGGACAAATGGAAAAAAATCGAAAAATCGCAAATACTTTCAACTTCAGTCTCGTCAGTTTTTATTTCAACAAAATAAGCAACACACAGTCTGAAAGACCTGTTTTTCCTCTTTAAAACAGGAAAAAAATGTTCAAATCAGATAAAAATTAGGGAAGTTGTGAGTAATTGTTCTCATAAAACTTCCAAAAACTATTTTTTGGTCATAAAATTAGATTTTTAAGGTGTATGAGAAATTTCTCCTATACAGTTTTTCTTAGTTTTACTAAACCTACAATTTGTGCTAGGTCTCCATAAAAGTGCAAAATCACTGTCACAGAGTGTAATTTTTACATTCTCATCAGAGAATGTATTAGTTTTGTGTAAAATTTGACCCCCCCATTTTTTGTCAAATGTCGACGTTTTGTGACCCTCTGAACTCGAAAAACATGTTTTTACGAATGTGTCTGTCTGTCTGTGAGTCTGTAGATTTTTAGTTTGTGAGCACGATAACTTTCGAAAGAATTGACCGATTGGATTGGCCTTTGGTATACTCTTTGAGTGTCCTAAAATGAAGGTCAAGTTCGTTAGCCAGCCATTTTGGAGAAAAATTAAAAAATTAAGATCATTTTTAAAATTAAAAAAAAAAATTTTTTTTTAATTTACAAATTCTGTTTAAGGATATTCGTAGTACTTAAATAGTCGAACAATTTATCATTATGATTTTTTTCGATAAAACAAAAATTTTCAGACTTATAACATTACGAAAATTCAAAAAAAGTAAAGAAAATTAAAATTTTAAGCTAAATAACACACGCTATGAAAAAGAGTTAAGAGATGAAAAATGTTCCTTTTTGAACGCCCTACAAGACTGGTAGAACCACTTTTTGAATTTTCTTTAAAAATTTCAAATTTCAAATTTTAAGCCAAATAACGTGAGATACACGTTATTTGGTAAAAAATTCGAATTTTATATTTTTAAAGAAGGTTTAAATACCGAACGCGAAGCGCATGTGCACTGATGAGAATGTGTTCCTTAAGGTCGATAGAACCTTAAGTAAATTAGTTTTCTTCTTCATTTGAAAATAAAGTAATTTAAATAAAAGTATTTAGCAGCGATGAAGGTTGGTAAGCGAATGCAAGCGCGCGAAGTGTGATGAGAATGTGCTCACAATGGCACCCCTAGTTTATTTTACGAATGAAATTTTATATTTTGGCAATAACTTTTTTTCTATGCATAACTGACGAAAGTTTCTTGTAAATAAATGAAGGTAGACTCAATTTCGAGTAGATATAAAAAAATAAGTGCTCTAGCATTAACTTGATAGAAATCATATGGCCTTATCAAAATGACCCTTCTTTACTTAATTTTGTTAAACATCATTTTCTGTCTGTTAATTCCGATTTCAAAGTAGTTTGGACAAAATATAAGATCCCTAAAAATCATTTGGACTACACTACTATTTTACAATGTGCACTGTGTGAATATAATTGCCTCAACTCATTTTAAACGTTTAACATAATTTCATAATATCACCAAGTAAAAGCTTTTAGTTTACAATTAAGTTATTTGGGTTATTATTTTCTTCAAATATGAGATAGAAAAAATGATAAGAGTATTTTTCCATATTTCGTTCTCAAGAAATGCGAAATTGAAAGAAAAATATGTTTAAGGGGGTAGCCTCCTTTCGAATTTTCAAAAAATCGAATTTTTTTTTTCTTTTTTTAGTCACTATAGATCCTTAAAAATGAGGTACAAACCTCCTTTTACTTCAAAACATTTCGGAAGTGTCCGAAAAATAAATTATACCGCAAGGCCTTCTGCGCTCGAAACGCACAATTAGTACATTGAGTTGGCCGTCTTATCATAGCCCTCTAATTTTTTCAATATTCATGTCAAAATGAGCTCTACGAAGACGAAGAAGGAATATTATATGCAGCAGGCATCGCCGATTAAGGGTAAGATGATTGTTCTTTATATTATTCGAGCATAAGATGTGATTTCTGTACTGCAAACTTTAAACGCGTTTTTCTCGAAACGCGATTTTTTGGGATGGTAACCACGATTCCAGCCGATATATTTAACCGATTTCATTCTTTTTTTTTTAAATGTTCAGAAAACTAATGGCTATGGCGTGAACCACGGTCATAATTTTCAATTAATATTTAATAACAATTTGACACAGTTAATGTTGAAAAAACGGGAAAAAACGACGAAAAATCACAAAAACTCCCACCATTTCATTATTTATCAATATTTTTTAATGATTGCGGTTCATGCCATAGCCACTTACGTACTCTTTAAGAATCAATTTGGGTTTTTTGTTTAAGATGATCTAGAATGGAGAAATCATGGTCA
>CAJFCP010025040.1:11527-31128 GCA_904066005.1 Synergus itoensis | reverse complement strand
TAATAACAATTTGACACAGTTAATGTTGAAAAAACGGGAAAAAACGACGAAAAATCACAAAAACTCCCACCATTTCATTATTTATCAATATTTTTTAATGATTGCGGTTCATGCCATAGCCACTTACGTACTCTTTAAGAATCAATTTGGGTTTTTTGTTTAAGATGATCTAGAATGGAGAAATCATGGTCACCGTTTTTTTTTTTTTTTTCAGTCGTGCATATTTTGGCCAGATGTTGATAAAAAGTAATGAAAATTTGTGTTTTGAGAGTCAAAAATATGTGCAACAATATGTGAAAATATTGAAAATTTCAAATAAAAATTTATGCAAACAAAAATTATTGAAAAAAAGGTGTTTGAAAGCAGGCTACCCCCTTAACAAAATTCTTTAAAAATGGTCATTTTCAGAAGGCCATAATTTCGGTCGTATTAATGCATTGATTTTTTTATATTTACTCGAAATTAAGTCTACTTTTATTTATTTACTGGCATCTTATGATATGTATAGACATGTATAGATAAAAAATTATTTTCAAAATTTAAAATTTGATTCGTAAAATACAAAATAATTCACCAAAAAACGACTTCTGCAAGCTATAACTCCAAAACTTTTAGAGTTAGAAGATTAATTTCTAAGAATGAATTGCATAAAATTGAATTTACTTTAATTTTTGAAAAGGAACTTGGGACTTTGGATATCTTGGAAAGGAAATATTTGTTAAAAACCCATGTTATTCTACTTTTACTCTCATTTGTCAGAATTATTGCACTTTTTTACTTATCACAAGATTTCCAGCAGTTAGAACCTTTTTTTTGTATGCTAAACTAAACGTTTTTAACCAATAAAATTTCAGTTTAAACTTATTTTCATGCAAATATGTTGACTAAGTCCTTTAAAAAGTTCAAAAATTGAGTTTTCTCAAAAACGGCCCAAAAGATTTTTTTATTATTGGACTCAAAATGATCGTGAGATATCACCAAAGTGTAATCAAAAGAAAAACGGGAGGTGCAAGCACCTTTGGGAAGAGCTTAGTCGAGACCCACCGTGATACATACACAGGCTGACCGATATACATACAGACATATAGACAGACTGACAGACAGACACTATCGTAAGAACATTTTTTTCGGGTTCAGGGGTCACAAAACGTGTAAATTTGACAAAAACGGTGTGTGGGGGTAAACTTTTACACAAATCTAATACATTCTCCCATGAGAATGTAAAAAATGGGTGCAGTTCCGAAAACGAATTACTCCGTATACTTATATATTTTGATGCGCTGCACGGAAAGAAAATTCTAGGCAGCGCAGCATGACAGAGCAGCGTATGCAGTTCGAAAGTTTAGCTAGGTACGGAAGCACACGAATCCGTGAGACTGTACCTTGAATTTCAACGCGTAAAGCGTCGTTCAAAAATGCGGCCGGAAAGGCTCAAGCCTGAAGGCCAAACCACTCGAACCTTGATGGTCAAATTCTTTGAAGCGCTAGTAGTTGTAGCTTGGTGCTCGCTCGACTTGCGTTTGCTCGGGTTCCAAGAGATTTCACGGTAAGTCTCTTGCTACAATAGCAAGGGACTTCCCTTGGAAGTCCGTGCTATGGTACCTACGTTACAACCGACTTGCCAGCATACGAAATGCATGACGCGAACACCACGAAACACGAGCTATGACACGCCGTGCGCCGTGCTGTTATAGCCTACACTTGAGCTTGCTACGAGTCCATGCTGACAGAGGTCACATGACAAGCACTGGAGCATTTGTATCACTATATAAGTAAGCGGGCGCAACTCGGGAAGACTCCGAGCTGCGCTGCCTAGAATTTTCTTTCCGTGTGATTACGAATATGATAGTGAAAATTGTCGACTAGTCGATTTTCATGGTGAAACCATGAAAAAATCTTCAAAATCATTGTAGTTAAATGATGCTTAAGATTGTTAGTTTACTATTCAATTTGATTTTTGTCAATATTTTAATATTCGACTATTTTACTCGGAAATCTCAGAAAATCAGTGATATATCGATTTTCATTTTCCCTTTACAATTTCTTTTGACCATTTCCCTTTACTATGATTTCCAGTGTTTGACAGTAACGCGTTACTTATAACGCGTTACCAGAAAAGTTACTTTTTTAGTAACGGTAACGGTAACGCGTTATTTTTTTTAAAAAGTAACGGTAACGGTAATGCTAAGTAATGCACGTTACCAAACGTTATTTTATAAAAATTTGGAATGCTGAGTATTAGATTAAATATTTAAATATCAAGAAAACCAATAAAATGGTATGCTTTCTTTACAGTAACCCAAGTGGAAATTTACAATTGGCGTAGTACTGTGCCAGTACTGGCCAATGTTGGCGTGGTGCTGGAATAGGTACTGGCGCAGATCTGGCTGAGTGTTGGGGTGATAATGCTGTTCAGTACTGATTAACCAGGTTTGTTTCTGTACTGAATTCAAGTACTGGTGCAGTACTGGTGCAGTATTGTTGCAGTACTGCAGCACTGGTACAGTACTGATCCAATGGTAAAGTCAGTACTACGCCAGCTTTGGCTATCCAATATTGGCACAATACAACTGGTACATTACCGTGCCGGTTGTAAGTATCGGCTCAACCATGTAATTTCCACTTGGGAAATCCACTGCTCTACATGATGCAATGTGATTCAATGTTATTCTATATAAGAAATCTCTATTCGATAATTCTCGTATCGTATCGCGAGTTATCGCAAGTTTATGAATGTGTGGCTAATACGTATGTGTAGCGTACATTTCCATTCTACTAGATGTCTCTCGCGTGCCAAGGCGCGCGACTTTACGTCTTTCAACTTAATCTATTTTCCCTCTTAATTTTGTATACATATTTATAAATTAAGCTTTCTAAAATTGCAAGCACTAAGGGCATGTGATAATATGATTAAGAGAATATTTTGGTTTTTGAAAATTTATTTGATTTTTATTACATTCTCATCAGAGAGAATGTATTAGATTTGTATAAAATTTTACCTCCCCCCCATATTTTGTCAAATATCCACGTTTTGGGACCCCCTGAACAAACAATAGTCAAGGGGAAATTTGTAGAACTTTTTAAAACGAATAATTATTTACCAGGTTTAGAAGTATGAAACCGGAATATCCCTAGAGATGGTGCTTGCCATCAGTTTGGGCAGTCTACGACTCGCCAACGGATAGCTAAGAATCGAATCCAAGTGGACTCCCTGTGGTGGTAGCCTGCAGTCCCCCACCATCAGCGAATTTTACTCCTCCGCAACTGTCTTACTACTACTGCTATCACTACTTAGAACAATTTTTCTTTCACACTTCTCAAGATGTCAAAACGGCAGGCAATTTAAAATTCTGGACTGATTGACACCCTACTTTTCAGATGAAAAAATTATGCATAAAAATAATATTAAATATAATTTATATATAAAATATATATGTAGGAAAAATATATACTGTATGTCTAATTTTTTCATTTGGATTCTTCCAGGCTTAAGACTGGCAGCTGAGGCTTCATCAGCTCAAAACTGGCGTGTTTAAAAAATTGCTTATAAAATTTAAAAAATTGCTCTCTTTTTTTCACTAAGAGTCTTAGTTTTTATTTATAACTATATGATAAAATTTTAAAATATTTCAATTTTTCGCTTCGAACATTACACCCTGTACTTAAAAAATCTCCAAAAATATTTGTTGACTAAATGATCATTTATGCACATTGCAAAATTCTATAAATTTTCTTGGATTTTATTTGTTTTAATAATATCGGCTCTATTAATTCAAATAGTCAGTATAAAAAATTGGGATGTGCACAAATTATATAATTTATTTATCTTGAATCGAATCATATTATTATTTAATATTTCGTAGGCAGAGCGAGAGGATACCGCTGTCCATACCAATATCAAAATTCAGATTCACACACGAAAGAAAACTTTCTTAAAAAAAAAAATTGCTGAATATCAGTCAGGTGCGATCTCAAGATTAACTGTATTTCTAAGTACAGTGTGTAATATTCGAAGCGAAAAACTAAAATATTTTAAAATTTTATCATATAGTTATAAATAAAAACTAAGACTCTCAGTGAAAAAAAAAATTATGTTTAATATTATTTTTATGGATAATTTTTTCATCTGGAAAGTAGGGTGTCGATCAGTCGAGAATTTTAAATTGCCTGCCGTTTTGACATCTTGAGAAGTGTGAAAGAAAAATTGTTCTAAGTAGTGATAGCAATAGTAGTAAGACAGTTACAGAGGAGTAAAATGCGCTAATGGTGGGGGACTGCTGGCCACCACTACAGGGGGTACACTTGGGTTCGATTCTCAGGTATACATTGGCGAGTCGTGAATCGCCCATCAGTTTAGGGACCGTATGACCGCTTCTGCCGCGTCATCTTCTCTCTGTGGGAGCTGAGGAAGGTACTCAGTAGGCCAAATTCATATCACCGGTATACCGTATATGTACGACTAGTTTAAACATGTCGAGTTTTGTGTCTATAAATTACGATTTGCAGACATCATTAGTTTTTTGTTACCACTTAAAGAAAACTGCTGCAGAATCGAATCGGATGCTTGTCGAAGCATACGGTGATTATGCTCTCGGCAAAACACAGTGTTTTGAGTGGTTTAACAAATTCAAAAGTGATAATTTTGATGTGACGATGAATTGCAAGCCTTACTCGATGAAGATAATTCTCAAACTCAACAAGCACTCACGGATCAACTGAATGTATCGCAGAAAGCCAAAAAATGATCGATTTGATTCGAGCATTGCAAGAAAAACGACCGTATTATCGAAGAAGGCAACACAAAGTGATTTTTCTTCACGATAATGCCCCATCACACACAGCAAAACGGGTCAGAGAAACGATCCAGGCGTTCAGTTGGGAGATACTGGCTCATGCCGCTTATTCTCCAGACTTGGATCCGTTGGATTACCATTTGTTCGCATCGCTGGGCCACGCTCTCGCTGAATAACGATTCACTTCGTACGAAAACGTCCGAGAATGGTTGGATAACTGGTTCGCTTCAAAAGATGAACAGTTTTATTGGCGGGGCATTCATCACCTACCAGAGAGGTGGGAAAAATGTGTAGAAAGCGAAGGAAATTACTTTGAATAAAGTATTTTTGACGATTTTCATATAACAGACGTGTCATTTTTGCAAAAAAATTCCGGTTTCATACTTCTGGACCTGGTATATTATCATTTTCTCTGTATCTCGTGTTATTTGGCTCAAAACTTTAATTTTCTATTTTTCAAGAATATTCAAAAAGTTGTTATACCATTCAAAAAGAAAAGTTTTTCTTATCTTGACTTTTCTTAAAAATTTTCATTTTCTGAATTTCATAAATCTTATAAGGTTGTTAATTTTTTTTATCGAAGAAAGTCATAATGATAAATTGGTCGGATTTATGAGTGCGATTAGAGATCCTCAAGGTAGAGGTAGAGTTGAGACACGTTTCCCCCTCCAATGCTCGCCGCTAAACCACAGTTTAGATAGATACAGTTGCGTCACTCCTAATGGGATATGTGTCCACACGACGCCATATTGCTGGTAGTGCATACCGCGATATTTAAAATTCGTATAATATATGTTGCTAGGTTTATACGGATTGTATTTGTACAAATTTAATATGTAAATAAAAAATTGTGTGGAAAATTAATTTTATTTTTAATAATAAATATACAGAGGATACATTTTCTAACGAAACTAACGAGCAAACGTAAAGAACTTTCGAACAGCTGTCTGTTACCGCCATAGCCGCCATGTTCTTGGTAGTGTAGATTCGGACATGCGCACTAAAAAAGTGGGGACACTTAAAAAGCATTGCGTGTCGCAACTGTATCTATCTAAACTGTGGCTAAACCGGAATCTGATATTTCACTGGGGCGCGAAAAGTTTTAAATTTTTCATAATGATATACAGTTCTTGTTTAGCGTGTCAACACGCGAGGAAGCATTATTATTTTGCTTAGTTTATTTATTTGGAAACTGTGATATGTCAAGTGTGATGAATTAAAAGTTTGGGATGAATTAAAAAGTGAAAAAGAGGTTATGTATAACCTAGTTTCCAAAGAAAAGTATTGAGTATATTTTTGTTTAAAAAAGTGTGTTTCAAAAATGGTAAATTGCTATATTTTATACTGCAATAATTCGTCTGAAAATGGGTTTTGCCTGAAACAAATTTCTTATTTCAAATTTCTTAGTTATCCATATCGTTTTTTAGTGTTAAATAAAAATATCTTTTCATTCATGTTAATTTTTCATTTATTTCTCTGAAAGAATGTTTTTTATTTATATTTGTCAAACAAAATAAATTGATTTATGATTCTTAAAAAAAATGTTATATATGTATCTTAAAAGAAATGTATTTATGTTTCTTACAAAAAAATGTATGTATGTTTCTTTAAAAAAATTTTATGTATGTTTCTTAAGGGCATGTAATACTTTACCATAGGAGCAAATTAGTTGTACCAATTATACGTTCATAATTTATAAAATGAGTTTCAAAATATTTCAAAAATTTAATTACCTACATTTTTTCATCGACATTAAACGTTGAAAGAATAACAGTTTAAAGGGATTTCAAGACACTTAAAATAATTTCAAAATATTTTAAATAATTCCAGAGTATAAATATGTATTTTTATGAAGTTTCACAATATTTCAAAGATTTAGAGATATTTTTCATATTAATGAATTCAAGATATTTTAAGGGAATTCCTTTAAAAATTTAAGGGATTTAAAATATTTTGAAGAGATTCAACCGGATTTAAAAAGACGTTAAATGATTTAAAATAATTTCGAAAGATTTTTAAGGACTTCAAAAAATTTGAAAGCATTTTAAATGATATAAAAAAATGTCATAAGATTTCAAAAGAAGTCAAAAAATGTATGTATTTTCAAAAGGTTTCAAAATATTTCAATTATTTTAAGCGATTTCATTTTTACATTCTCATAAAAGAAGTTATTAGATTGAGATTCAGCTCTGAGCCTTCGCAGAGAGCAGACGTGTTTATAAATCGCTTCGTGAATAGTCGTATTAGTAAACACTCGCTTCCTCACGTATATATCGGGCTCTGGTCCCAATTTCAGTGCGGAGTTTAATAATTACCTTTTACGTAATTCCACCATGGCTTTTCTAACCAAAAGTCCATCTGGTGAAAGTTCTTCCTCCAATGTCTTTACCTACTCAGTTAGTGCCTCCAAAAGTGTCAGTTATGCAACTGCAGCTCAAACCAACTAATTTCCAGTGCGCGAACAAGGTTTGATCTTGGATTGTGTAGATGGTCTTAACCTAACAGACTATACATGTGCAGTAGGTGAAATAGTGCAACCAAAAAATATTGTTTACTCTACACGCATTTCGAAGAATCGTGTGTGTTTATACCTGTCAAACAAACAGCTAGTTGATGACCTTACAGACAAATTCACATTCTTATCAATCAGTGATAAACTAGTTGCTATTAAACCGTTAATTTCAAAACAAAAGCGAGTCATTTTCTCGAATGTAGCTCCTCCGATTCCACATCATGTTTTCGAAGACATTTTAGATCAATTGGGCGTTAAAAGACTCTCACCTTTCACTACTCTCAAAGCCTCTATTTCAAAGGATGGATACAACCATGTACTAAGCTCAAGAAGGCAGACTTACATTGACCATAACGACGTTTTAAAGATGCCGGACTTAATTAAAATTGCATACGATGAAATTACATATTATGTATATCCAAGTACTGATGGCCTTAAATGCTTCCTCTGCAAAGAAAATGGTCATGTTGCCAGTCTCTGCCCGAAAAACCAAAACAACTCTGAAGTCTCAGGTTCTCATGATGAAGATATTCTTGCTTCAATATCTGATAATACCATCCAGCAAGTAAACATTGATAATCTTGTCAATAAAAAGAATTCTAACAACTCTCAAGACCTGGTGCATGAAGACTTTGGCGAGGACACCTTTGTTCCATCCTCACAGCAGCGAATTCACTTTTCCTTCCTTGCCTCCTCCAAAAACAAAACGCCCGGCCTCCACTACTCTGTCTTCTTCAGCTGGTTCCACTGTTGACCAATCTATTAGCTCCAACGTAAAAAGGCGCCCACCACTAAAAGAATCAAGTCTTCCCAATCCACAAGTTTAGCAGAAATTTGTCAAAAGCTTGCATCTGCTGAAAAACTCTTCGCTGATAACAAAGAAAAGTACCCGCTTGACTTTGTGGCAATGACAAATTTTCTTTTCTCATCATTTGGAAGCCAGGACATCGTTGCAGAAGCTCAAAAATATACAACAGAGATTCTAAACCTGATTGAAGAACTAAACGACTTGCATGATCTCGCAGCTGATAAAAATCTCAGATCCAGAATTAATAGAATCATAAAACGTCTGAAAAAGCCTACTGAAATTTAATCGACTGACGAAGAATTAAGTGCATCATAGGTATTTCAATCCAAATGGTTCCTACAAATAATATTTCTTCTCTGTCATCTGGACTAAAAATTTTAAATATTTGATCAACGTAAAACAATTTTTTTTTTTGGACGTTATGGAAGACAAAAATAATAAGAATCTCAAAATTCTGTATTGGAATTGCAGAAGCTTACCCCAAAATCGACCTGAAATTGAAAAAGTTCTTCCTGATATTGACATTCTCATTTGTGTTGAAACTTGGCTGACTCCTGAAATCAAGACTCATTTTCCTGGATTTTCAGCAGTAAGAAGAGACCGCAGCCACTCAAAAGGAGGTAACATTATTTTTCTTGTACGTAATTCGCTAGCCTTTATCGAGATAAACAATTTACATTCACCTTGCGACTCAGTGGAGTTATGTGGTTTTCACTTAAATAATATTAATCCGAGTCTCGATCTAATTGCGTGTTATCGAACTTCCGGTTTCGTACTAAATCAAATTGAATGGGATGAGATTATTAAAAATATCAAACACGATAGCCATTGCTTGTTTATTGGCGATTTCAATTCTCATAACCAAAATTGGAATTGTCGCATTACTGACTCCAACGGTAGTAGATTAGAAAACTCCCTCGCATCTCACAACAATGTCTTTTTGCATAATATCGATACCTTCTCTCATATTGATACATATAGGAACCTAAAGTCCAATATTGACCTTATCATATCCACCACAAATATATCGGATAAAATTAATTTCCATGTTTTAGACGAAACCTGGGGTTCGGATCACTATCCATTATTTATCAATGTCGATATAGAAAAAAATTTTTATAATAAAAAATCCTTCAAACTGAAAAGCATTAGGACTAATTGGGACAGTTTCAAACTAAATCTTGAAACTCAATATGAAAAATTTTTTTCTAACGATTACGAATCTTTGAAACCATCTGAAAAGTACAATTTTTTCATGCACTTTGTAACCGACGCTGTTATCGAGTCCTCTCCCAAAAGAAAAATGTTCACTGACAAATCTGTTAAACACAATAATCCTGTTCCTTGGTGGGACGCAGATTGCGACAAAATTAAAAGACTGAGACGTGCATCTTGGAAAAAATGGAGATACAGAAATGAGCTTGTCGACTTAATTTTGTACAAGAAATATGTAGCAGTCGCCAAAAGAACATTCAAAGTGAAGAAAAAAGAGTGTTTTCGTAAATTTTCCGAAACCATTAACTTTCATACCAGCTCAAATTATGTCTGGAATAAATGTAAAATTTTTAAAAACAAGTGGGTGAAAATTAACCCATCTCATATCTCGCAAAACTTACAGTCCCCCGATAACTCAGATTTATAAACGGAAAAGGTCAGCTCGCCTCCTACTCCCAAATGTCCAAACAACGATTTTTTAGAACATCATTTTTCTTTTGACGAATTCAATAACGCTCTCGCCTCTAAAAATATGAACTCTTCGCCAGGCATGGATGGAATAGATTTTGAAATTCTATTCAATCTCCCTCTAAAGTTCAAACTAATCCTTCTAGATATCTTTAACTTAATGTATGAAAATAATTGCTTCCCTAAAGATTGGAAAAAGGCTTATGTACACTACATTCCTAAAGGCGATGGTAAGAAATTTCGCCCTATCTCCCTAACATCGCGCACATACAAATTATTCGAGACAATGTTAAAAAATAGGATGCAATGGTGGGCCGAAAAAAATAATCTTATCTCACCTAGCCAACATGGTTTTCGTAAAAGGCACTCATGGGCCGATAACCTAACCAATTTAACCCTCAAAGTGCAGGAAGCCTTTCTCGAAAAAAAGCAAGTTCTAGCTGCTTTCATTGATGTGCGAGGAGCTTTTCCGAATGTCCAAATCGAAACGTTACTCAACATCCTAGCTTCGACAGGCTGTCCGGAGCGCCTTGTTTTATTTGTCAAATTTTTGACCTTCGAAAGGGAAGCTTTTACCGCCTCTACGGGAGATCATCCAATTGTAATGTATAAAGGTGTTCCCCAGGGGGGCGTCCTCAGCCCTCTCTTATACATTTTATATGCAGCAAACATAGACAAAGACCTGCATAAAAACATCCATATTTCTCAGTTTGCTGACGATATCGCTTTACATATTAATTTCAATTCAGTTAAAAGAGCCAAAAGCATACTTCAAAATGCAATAATAAGAATCCAAAAAAGTCTCGGTTTCTTAGGTCTAGAAATAGCCCCCGAAAAAACAGTTCTCCTCCATTTTAATAACAAGAACATTCCCCCAGGATCAACTAAACTTCGCATTGGGAACCATGTTATCAGTTCCAGCGAATCTGCTCGCTTCTTAGGTGTTATCTTTGACTACAAACTAAAGTTTTATCGTCAAGTTTCGGAAATCCATAAAAAATGCAGTAGAGCACTTAATATCATAAAATTTCTCTGTGGTACCTGGTGGGGAGCTGATCCTATGACGCTGATAACTCTTTACAAAAGTTACGTTCGCTCCATTACAGACTACGCCAACTTCATATATTTTCCAACTCGCAAGTCTCAAGTTGATAAATTAGAAAAAATTCAATACATGGCCATAAGGTCTGCGCTCGGTCTTCGCATTAGCACCCCTAAATATATACTTCTTGCCGAATCGAAACTTCCTTTCTTAAAAATGCGTGCCACTCATTTGTGTAAAAACTTTATAGTCAAAACATTTTCAAATTCGGAGACACAAACTTCAAAATCGTTGAAAATCTTTTACATTTACAGAAAGAGAAAAAAAAAGGTTCATATGGTAACACTCTTGCTAATAGTTTGATTGAAATCTACCAAGAACTAGACATGATTATAATAAAACAAGATAAATTCAATACTTACTGCTATAAGTATAAAACCTTTCTAACTTCTCTTCCTGTAGACCTTTCGTTTGGCAAATCATTAGCTGATTCTCCTAACCCCAATCTGGTTATCAATGATCTTATTGTTAAAGGCGATGCATTGGCTGTGTAAATTGATGGTAGTAAAACCTTTTCTGGGGTTGGTTGTGCCTGTGTTGCACCCCAAATCGATAAATCCGTCAACTTAAAAATTCATTCTTCCACCTCAGTTTATACGGCCGAATGCATTGCTTTGAATGAAGCACTCTCTGTCGCTCTAAAAAATAGAGGCCGCAATATCTTTATATTCTCTGATTCGCTTAGCGCATTGACATCTCTGAAAAACACTAAAATGGACATCAAAGTAAACCCATATATACTTCAAATCAAAATCTATTTTGAAACTTATGCACACAACAAGAAATATCCTTGGTTTGCTATAACATCTTTGAACCGTAAATTCATAACCACTATTTCTAGAATTAGAGCCAATCACTACAACTTAGTTGCCTCATTAGCTAGAATTAACATTGTACCTGATTCTATGTATATGGTAAGTGTGGCATGGCCGATGAAGACGTCAATCATGTTCTCTGGCAATGCGTATTATATGATAATAAAAGACTCGACCTCATTAAAAAATTACGCAAATTAGGTTATTTCCTACCACTTAATGTAGAATCGTTAGTCTCTAAGCCACAAATAAATGTATGCCAAATCATTTTCTCCTTTTTGGAAGCATGCGGACTGAGTGTTTAATCATTGTTAACTTACTACACTCAAATTGTATCTTATTAATTGTACCTTATTAATGTATAGCCTAAATAGGCCAATTATGGCTTGAAACGGCTAAATAAATAATAAAAAAAAAAAGTTATTAGATTTTTCTCTAAGCACGATAACTTTTGAAAGAATCAATCTATTGGATTGGCCTTTTTTGTATCCTCTTTTAGTGTCTAACTCAAATTAGACCATTTTGAAAATTCATAGTACTAATTGTAAGATATTCGAACAATGTATCCTTAGCAATTTTTTAGATAAAAAAAAAATTATCAGAATTATAACTTTTACAAAATGATCGAAAATTCATAGTACTAAGTAATTCGAACAACGTATCCTTATTACTTTCTTCGATAAAAAGAAAATTATCATAATTATAGCATTTACAAAATTAAAAAAAAAATCTGCTCCCTGGTCACATTTCTCATCACACGTCGCGCTTATCCTCGCTTACCAACTTTTATCGCTGCAAGTACTTTTATTTTAATTATATTAGTTTTACTTGAAGAAGAGATCTAATTTACTTAAGGTTCTATCGACCTTAAGGAACACATTATCATAAGGAACTCGGGCTTCGCGCTCTGATCTTTTTAAAAATATTTTTCACGATTAAGGCCATGTATTACATTATCCGAGCCCTACCTTACCAGCCCTGAGATTAAAGATTTTTTTTTTCCAACAAAAATAAATTTCAAAATTAAAGGAAGGATTTGTTGAGCTTCCGCGCTTGTCCGCATTCAGCGCCGCAATCCTTGTCAACAATGTGTTCTAACCTTAGAAACCTGTGATAAATTCTTACACAAAATTTATAATTTGTGCAAAAGCTTTTTCAAAAATTATATATATATTGAACCAGATAAACGTGCCTGAGTGGTTCTACTTGTGTTTTACAAATGGTGAGTGTGATCTTTTGCTTCTTTTGAACGTAAAGCTACAGAGAAAAATGCTCTCAGTTTTAATTTTCTTCGAATAAACTTTTTTTATAATTTCTAACGAAACGAAGTAGATAAACGTAATTTATCAACTTTTGTTTCATTTTCCAAAGTTTGAAGATGATATATTGTTTTAAAAAAAAGTTATGTTACAGGAATTAAATTTTTGTTTCTGCGAAAATAATAATCTCGATAAGGTAGGGATTGATAAAGTAATACATGGCCTTAAAGCGAAAACTAATCATCCTATCAAAAAATGGGAGAATCCTATCAAGGCAGAATTTGAAGGCCTTTTTAAGGCCAATAATGATGTTCTTATAATTTTCTCCGTATCTCGCGTTATTTGGCTAAAAACTTTAATTTTCGATTTTTCAAGAAAATTTAGAAAGTTGTTATGCCAGTCTTGTATGGCTTTCAAAAGTCAACATTTTTCACCTCTAGACTTTTTTCATATCGTGCATTATTTGGCTTTAAATTTTAGTTTTCGTTAGTTTTTTTTTGAATTTTCGAAGTGTTGTAAGTCTGAAAATTTTTGTTTTATTGAAAAAAGTCAAAAAGATAGATTTGTTGGAGTCAGCGGACTTTCCACCACCTACACTTTAGCTAAGACCTTTGTATCCTCCGTATGAGAGAGCTAAGGGTCTGTTCGGCGCTGGCCAGTTCTTCACGTACCCTCTAAGACTACAGTTAGCACTCTAAACTTGTAACAGTGTGTTGAATAAAGAGATACAAGTCAGCGATTGGCTTGTACCAAAAAAAGTTATAATAAAAGAAGCAATTTAATTATAACAAATTGGCGATCCTGCCAGGATCCGATCAAATACTTCGAGAAAAGCATTTCTACGGAAAAATAAGACTTTTGCTTACATAAGTGACGGATACCTGGAAAGAACCAAAAAGGAAATCTACGGAATTCATAATTCAAAGAAGAACTCCGGATTGATCCACGGACAACCCGTAAACTCGAAGTAAGTAAGGAAATAGATAAAATTAGTCCCTGAATTAAGTAAGGGCTATACGACGTAAATCTAAATTTCCTGAAAATTTTAAAATTGAACGAGGCCCACAATCAGGTGGAAGACGCATCTGTGTGACAAGGACGAGAAGCTGAGCCAGCGTCCTGCCGAACCTTGCCTAGCAACAGAAGACTCTGAGAAATTAGTCACAGTAAGTCAAGAATAAAAAGATCGTTGGTATACTCCTAGTGTTCTAGAGCAATGCCATTCGTTAATAAAATGAATCTCACTACTTCCAGAATCAGTCTATTGTAGTAGAACGATATTATTAAATCTTATATAACTATAAACTTTCTCTATAAAATGCAATAATGTCCTCCATTTTTCTGAACATTTTGATATAACCCATTTTCTCTATAAGAAATTTCAATAGTGCGTTTCTATCCTGTAAATACCCGGTCTCTATTCGCAGATACCAAATTAGGTTTCCACCCGGGTCTTATCCGGTCGCTGTAGGTTACTTCGTGCTGATAAGAATCGTTGATTGCGAATATTTCATTTATTCCATTCGACGGAAAAAGGAACCCCGTAAGACTGATGGATAGCAGATTGATTTTGATTATCATTAGCGCAAGATAAGAACCGGGTAGAAACCTAATTTGGTATCTGCAAATAGAGACACTTTCAAATTTTCTTATAGAGACCTGGTAGAACCCCGGTTGTAACTTGTTTTTGTGTTTGCGAGTATTTCATCTGGTTCTATTCAACGGATACGAGCCGAGTGGAACGGAGTGGAAGATGGATTTTCATCAACAGTGACCGGATAAGAACCGGGTAGAAACCTAGTTTGGTATCTGCAAATAGATACCGGATATATACCGGATAGAAACGCACTTTCGACTTTACTCATAGAGACCTGATAGATCCCGGGTAGAAATTTTATTTTGTGAGTATTTCATTTCTTGTTCCATTGGTCGGATAGGAACCGGATAGAACCGTGTACAATATTTTCACTACTTACATTCTGTTAACATTTTCTCGATAACATCCGGATAGACCCGGGTAGATCCCGCAAATTTAAATCATAAACCGGTTAAGAACCGGATAAGACTACAAATGTGTATTTACTCGGTTTATTTACGGTTTCTATGTGATTTCAACCGGGAATTTTAAGCATGGTTCAGTTTACCAGATGGGACCCGGGTATGACCGTGTAGCTGACCCGCATGCACCAAGTATCATATAAAGACCGGGTACGATACGATTAGAAAACTGATTTCGTATTTGATGAAAATTTACATCTCGTTTTATAGTTTGCCTGATGGAATCAGGGTGTACCGGATAGAAACACACATTCAAATTTTCTTATAGAAACCTGGTAGAACCCGGGTTGAAACTTGTTTTTGTGTTTGCGATAGTATATATCTGGTTCTATTCGACGGATACGAGCCGGGTGGAGCCGAGTAGAAGATGAATTTTCATCTTAACGATTCTCATTATTAGTCCAAACTACCGTACAGTGACCGGATAAGAACCGGTTGGAAACCTAATTTGGTATCTGCATATAGATACCGGGTATATATTGGATAGAATCGCACTTTCGACTTTGCTCATAGACCTTATAGAACCCGGGTTGAAACTTTATTTTGTGTATTTTTTCTGGTTCCATTCGTCGGATAGGAACTGGGTAGAAACGGATAAAAGTTGGATTTTGTTCTTATTGACGATTCTCATCAGTCCAGTTCCGTACAGTGACCGGATTAGAACCGGGTGGAAGCCTAGTTTGGTATCTGCAAATAGATACCGAATATATACCGGATAGAAACGCACTTTCGACTTTACTTATAGAGACCTGCTAGAACCCGGGTAGGGATTTTATTTTGTGTGAGTATATTTCATTTCTGGTTCCATTTGCCGGATAGGAACCGGATAGAACGGTGTACAATATTTTCACTACTTATTCTGTTAACATTTTCCCGATAACATCCGGATAGACCGAGGTAGATCCCGCAAATTTAAATTTATACCTCGTTTTATTTACCAGGTAGGATTCGGTTAGAAAACTGATTTCGTGTTTGCTGAAAATTAATATCTCGTTTTGTTCACCAGGTAGGACTCAGGTAGGATCGGGTATAATATTTATTAAACTGATTTATTGACTCTACTCTCCTGATAAAATCCGGATAGAGCCAGATTGGTTTCGCAAATCATAATAAGAGACCAGATACATCCCGAAAAGCACCGGGTAAAAATCAAATGGGGTTTTATCCGGTTTATTTTCAAATTCAATATGGTTTTAACCCGACATTTTAAGCAGGGCGCGCTTCATGCCACGACCCACTCTACCTGCACGCTTTCAAGCCAACACCTCGGGGATCATGGGCGCCAAGGCTTTAAACCAAAGCTTACCCCTCGCGGACAGAGCAAAAATGAATTGTCACAAGTGTGGCAAAATAGGACATTTTGCAACACAATGTCACTCAAGTAATGCTCAATATTTTCATCAAGGACAAAGTCAAAAAAGACCGCCCCAAATAAGGAATATATTAAACGAAGAGTTGAAACCAGATCAGGAAGAAATTACTCGAGAGGAAATGGAATAACAGATTCAGTATGAGGCATCAGCCGAATCTAAACAATATGCGGAGAACTCAAGTCCATACGAGGAAGAAGGAGAAGTGATGGGCGAGAATACAGATTATTGCTAGATACGGGAGCAGCGATAAATATAATAAAGCAAGAAACCCTCCACAACCAACCAGTTTTTAAATTTAGGAAAAAGTTCGCAATATGTGGAGTGATTTACATTACTCAAACGAGGCATGTTATGTAAGTTATTTTGGCAAAACCTACCTATTTCATTTGGTCGATGATGATTTCCCAGTCATAGAGGACGGAATAGTAGGTCAACCCTTTCTTGAAAAATTTACTCGTTATGCTATTACACCCACTCATTTAATCGTAGACAATATTAAAACACCGTTAGTCAGGGAAAGAGAATATCTGGCTCCAGGAACATCAAAAATATGTAAAATATCTCTGAACGAGGAAGATCAACAAATATGGATTGAAAATCATGACCACGTCCCCGACCGTGTATACACCATCAACCAGAAAACTGTTACGGTACCTTATCACAACTATACAAAGAAACCATTAAAGATAACAGATAAATTTGAGTTTGAAAAAATCAGTACAATGAACTAGAATACTTAGGTCACGTTATAACCAAAGCCTAACATGCAAAAAGTTGAAAAAATTCTTAACTTTAAATAATTAAAAACAATTAAAGATGGGCAATCTTTCTTAGGACTAGCCGGGTGGTACTACAGAAAGTTTATACGAAATTTTTCTTCAATAGCGAAACCCCTAACGAAATTAACACAGAAAGATACACTATTTAACTGGACAACAAAATGCGAGGATTCTTTCACAATCTTGAAGAAGGCATTAACATCAGCACCGGTACTAAGATTCCCATACTTCGAAAAGCAGTTTACCATAACCACTGATGTTTCCAACCACTAACTAGAGGCAGTCCTTTTTCAAGAGGGACACCCATGCCTCTTCATCTCAAGAACTCTTAGCAAGGTAGAAGAGAACTATACCACAAGCGAGAAAGAACTTCTCGCAATTGTTTGGACTGTGAAACGTCTTAGACAGTATCTCCTTGGTAACGAGTTCAGGATCCAAGCGGATCATAAAGCTTTAGTCTGGCTTCACAATGTAAAGGATCCAAGCTCAAGGCTAGTCCGATGGAGTCTTAGACTGGAGGAATAAAACTACGTAATAGAATACGTAAAGGGTAAGGAAAATAAGGTTGCCGATTCCCTTTCTAGATTATTCCCCGTTCAACCAGACGAAGTAGGAAAAGTACAAACGGAAGAAGAGGAAACACTACCAAAAGTATTCGATACTCCAATCATAACAAAGGATAAAATTCTACAAGAAAAAGAAAAAATAAAGCTACCAACAAAGAGAATGGGAGAACCCTCACCAGAAATAAGTGTACTCATTAATGAAACCCCCCCAGAATCAAAACAAAGGCAAACGGAAATCGATGATCTATATGAAGATTTCATAACTTGGAAACTGTCACCAGAACCAGGTAAAATAAAAACGAAACCAAATGCGATAGGCAAGTTATGGAGACAAATTCAAAAAAGAATTCCCTCCTTTCAACGAAGAAGACTGGTTTCGAAAGTTAGGATGAGTTATAGAAGAATTCATTAACAAGAAACTAACGTTAGTACGGTTAATAATCGGAGACCCTTTATTTACTCCCATTGAAAAAGAAGTAATTCAGGAAATGGTGAAATTCAGGAAATCCCCACCTCTCTCTCCCACCCTCCCTCCCCCTCTCTTGAAAGGAATTCCACCATTTCCTGAATTACTTCTTTTTCAATGGGAGTAAATAAAGGGTCTCCGATTATTAACCGTACTAACGAGATAGTTGATGTTGCAACACCGCCTCGCTTTTTTTAGTGTGAGTGTACGTAGACGTACACATACATCTTTAACCTATTAACGTATACTCGGGTGCGGTGTTGCCAAGCCTACTCAACATCATGGTTTTTCTAACATTTATTTATATTTTCATTGATTTACAAGTACCATTCTAACAATATTATAAGCTAAAAATGTTTTTTATATATTTTTCTCACTACTATAAAAGATTTCATCGATATTTAACCGTTAATAAATGTGTGGTGGGTAATTGAATGCAATGAAAAGGTAGTTTTCCATAAGAGTACATGTTAAATGACGGAAAATATTTATTAAAATATCTTAGCTCCTAGGTACCCCGGAATCTTAAAAATTTGACTGATTATTTTTTATGCATTTAACTAATTATGTTTCAAGTTTCATCCTTTTCTGACAGTTAATTCGTTTTATGGTACAACTTCCTTAAAGGAATTATTCAACCGATATAATACTAGATTACCAAGCAGTATATCCGTTGAGCGATTATTCAGTACAGCTGAACTGATTCTTTTGGATAAAAGACATCGTATGAGCGATGATCTTTTCGAAAAATTGGTATTATTAAAAAAAAAAAAATAGAATTTTTCATGGAAAGTCTAGTGTATAGATGTATAAAACGGTATAAACTGATCATTAATTTTTTAATTTATATTAATGGTTTAAATAAAGGAGAGCTAATAGAAAAATTCAGTAGTTTTAAAATTATTTAATGTATTAAGAATAATAATAATCCTATCTTAAAAAAGACATGTTACCAATATATCGAACACATTGTTGTCAAAAACAATTTTGCTTCACATTAGTGAAGCAAAAGAATATTTCAAGATATATACCTAAGGTTAGTAAATGTTATTCGAGAAATTAAAAAGATTATTTATAGTAAACTTTTCATGTGTTTTTTTTTTATATCAGTTTTTAATGTATATATTTTAATGTATGTATTTGTATATTTACAGATCAGTTACCATCAGAATTATGAGATTTTATGGGATTATAAAGTAATTTTAAGGGATGTGACTATATATTTTGTGGAATTTTAAGTAATTTGAGAAACTTTTAAGAGATTTTTAGGAATTTTATAAAATTTCACTGGATTTTAAGGTATTTTAATAGATTTAATGAGATTTCATGGAGCCTTGAACAATGTTAAGGAATTTAAAAGGGTTTTTCGAATTTTATTGAGATTTTA
>CAJFCP010025040.1:0-11427 GCA_904066005.1 Synergus itoensis | reverse complement strand
TTAATGTTTTAATACTCGTATTTTTAATATATTATATGTATATGTATGTATTTGTATATTTACAGATCAGTTACCATCAGAATTATGAGATTTTATGGGATTATAAAGTAATTTTAAGGGATGTGACTATATATTTTGTGGAATTTTAAGTAATTTGAGAAACTTTTAAGAGATTTTTAGGAATTTTATAAAATTTCACTGGATTTTAAGGTATTTTAATAGATTTAATGAGATTTCATGGAGCCTTGAACAATGTTAAGGAATTTAAAAGGGTTTTTCGAATTTTATTGAGATTTTAAATATATTAATTGATTTCACAGAAATTTTAAGTAATTTTCAGAGATTTTACGATATTTCATAGGATTTTAAGTTATTTTAACGACTTTTGGGATTTCAAGAGATTTAGGAGATTTCATTGTATTTTCATTAATTTCAAGGGATTTCATGAAATCTTATGGAATTTTAAGTAATTTTCAGGGATTTTGAGATATTTTATTGGATATTTTTTTCGGAGATTTAATATTTTATGGACAACAGATTTCAATGTATTTACGAGATTTGATTGGATTTTTAGGAATTTCAGGAGATTTCGTGAGATTTCATGTGATTTTAAGTAACTTTGTGGGATTTGATGATATTTTTGGGGTTTCTAAGTAATTTTAAGGGATTTTGAGGTATTTTATGATAATAAGAAATTTTAAGGACTTTTATTTTCAGAAATTTTAAGAAATTTGTTGAAATACATTAAATTTTCAAGTATTTTTAATTATTTAACGAAATTTCAAGGAATCTTGAATAATTTTAAGAGATTTAATGAGACCTCATGGGCTTTTGAGTAATTTTAATGAATCTCAAGTGATTTTACGAAACTGTAAGGAATTTCATAAGATTTTATAGAATTCTAAATAATTTTAAGGTATGTAACAATAGATTGTGGAATTTTAAGGAATATCAAGGAATATGAAGTGAATTTATAAAATTTAAAGAAATTTCACCAGATTCTGAATTTTAATGGTTTCATGACATTTCATGAGATTTAAAATAATTTTAATGGATTTAAAAATTTTTTTATTTTCTGAGCCGCCCGGAATCGAAGGGGAAACCAGCCACCAAAGGTAGTAAGAGAGGGGGAAAGCAAACTACTCATTTACTCACGCTTGGACATCACTGATTTAAAGGATTTTGAAGGGACTCAAGAGATTTTACGAAACAGTTGATTTTCAGGAATTTGAAGAGTTTTAATGTGATTTCATAGTATTTTGAGTAATTTAATAGCTATTTACTTTACAAGGCGCGAAAGGAGGCAATTATCGGCGACACGAGCCGAAGACGAGTGACGCCATCACACTCGTCCGATAATTGCCTGTTTCGCGACGTGTGAAGTACAAAGCTTTTAATGACCAGTGTAACGAATTCGATTTTCGAAACGATAGTGCAAATGTGCACTAGTGTGCTAGTACCACCAGAATGGCGGGGAATAAGCTGGCTGGGGCCCCGTAAACTTGTTCGGGAAATACTCTCTCTCCTCTCTCCCCCTTTCTCTCTCTCCTATCCTATCGTATCCTATCCTATCGTATCATATTCTATTGTATCCTATTCTATTGTATCCTATCCTATTGTATCTTATCATATCCTACTGTATCCTATCCTATAATATCCTATCATACCCTATCCTATTGTATCTTATCCAATCGTATCCTATAGGTTACAATAGAATAGGATACAATACAATAGGATACGATACGATAGAATACGATAGGATATGATAGGATATGACGGGATACGATAGTATAAGATATGATAGAATACAATAGGATAGTATACGATAGGATAAGATAGAATACGATAGGATACAATAGGATAGGATATGATATGATAGGATACGTTGGATAAGAGAGAGAGAGAGACTATCTCCGGTTTATTTATTTAGGTATTTTTACTTTCTGTTCTATTTTACTTTCTGTACTACTTTACTTTCTGTACTACTTCTGCTGTACTTTCGTTCCTGCACTGTAATTGGCTCCCTTTGAGACGCTTAACAGACACCGAAAATCGATGCTTCGTTACACTTGTCATGAAAAGTAATTTTAAGGGGTTACATCTACAAGAAATGTCAAAAAATCGATTTTTTTGTGATTTTTTACGACGACGGAATTTATTCACAACAAATCTTTTTTACTTAGTTCCAATCAGTTATATATCAAGTAATTACAAAAAAATTTTCATACAAAAAAAGTGAAAATTAAGTGACTTATGGTCAATTTTATGAAGATCCAAAAAATTGGTGCCCGTGCGGTGAACCATCTGCAGCTTGAACGGCTTATCAGAAACAAAAATCGTTTATATTTTGGTTATAAAACAATATTCTTAAGTACTTGACGAACGGATTTTTTCAAAATCAAAATTTTGTTCAAAATGGCGGATGAAAACACAAAAATTTTTTTCTTTTTCATGAAAAAACGACTCATTTTTCGATTTAAAAAAAAATAATGCATTAAATTAAAATATCTCTCCGTCAAGTACTTCACATTTATATTATAAATAACTGATAAAAACTTGGTGACGATCGGATTAGTAGTTTTTTCTCTATATGGTTCACCGTACTTGAAAACGTGGTTTCGAGAAAAACGCATTTAAAGTTTTGAGCACTTGTTACGCAACTGCATGAGACCGTTCGAGCGCGCTCGAGGGTTCTTCGCTTAAAGCGCTGTATCTCCGTAAGTTATGATCCGATTACAATAAAATTTTAACACAACATTTTTGAGATGTTATACTTTCAGAAAATGCAATAAAAAAAATCGATTTTTTGAAATTTCTAAGTAGATGTAACCCCTTAAGGGATATAACGATAGGTTGTGGAATTTTAAAGAATATCAAGTAATTTTACGAAATTTAAAGGACTTTAACCAGATTTTAAAGGATGTTAAAGGGATTTTAAGATATTGTACAGGATATTAAGTAATTTAAAAGACTTTTAAGGGATTCGAGGGAGTTTACGAAATTTCATGCAATTTTAAATACTTGTAAAATATTTTACGATATTTTATGAGATATTAAGTTATTTTTTAAGGAAATTCAAGGGATTTTACGAAATTCCATTGGATTGTCAGGAATTTTAATAGATTTCATGACATTTCAGAGGTTTTAAATAATTTTAAGGGATCTTACGAGATTTTATAGGATATTAATTAATTTTAAGGATTTTGAAGGATATTAAAGGGATTTTAAAGAATTTTACGAAACTTATGGAGATTTATGAAATTAGTCAAGGGATTACAAGTTTCTATATTTCAAAAATTATAAATTTCTCAATTATTTTGTATACTAGTAAAAGATGTGCAAAAACGAGAAATTAATCGCGTGCTGAGCGCGCGGATCATAATTCCTAGTTTATTAAAAATTTTAAAAAAAGTAACGTAAAGGTAACGCGTTACTTTTTTTCAGGAACCGTAACGGTAACGCGTTTTTTTTTTAAGTAACGGTAACGGTAACGCGTTTTTTTTAAGTAACGGTAAAGGTAACGCGTTACTTTCAGACAGTAACACGTCCAACACTGATGATTTCCCTTTACGATGATTTCCCTTTTATATGAGTTTCCTTTAAAATGATTTTATTTTACAATGATTTCTTTTTACAATGTGAAAAGCGATGGATTAAAGCTTTTTTTTTATGAAATCGATGTATCAAGGATTTTATCGGAAACTATCACACGTAGAAAAAAATGCTTTAAACAAAAAATGCGTATTTTGATAAGATCTACAACTTTCGTTTGAAACATTTTTAAAAATTTTGCATATTGACTGAGATAAATGAAAAAAAACAATGATTTTAATGGTATTTTCATGGTTTCCCCATGAAAATCGATAAAATAAGTTTTTCACTGTCATATTCGCAATCAGTGCGTCAAAATAAATAAGTATGCGGAGTTTAAATAAAATCGAAGGCTTTCCGTTTTCAGGCCTTTATCCAAAACTAGGGGTGGCATTGTGAGCACACATTCTCATCACATTCGTCAACGAATTTGATGAGAATTCGTTTACCAACCTTCATCAAAGACATATAATTATGTTCTTATAATTTTCTCTGTATCCAAACGAAACTTTTTTCGGGTTTTTAAGTTTTTAAAAGTTTTTTAAAGTTTTAAAGAATTTAAAAGAATTTTAAAAGAATTTGAAAAAAAAAATTTCGTTAAAATCTCTTCAAATTTCTTCAAATTCAAATTCCACGACATTTTAAATACCTTAAAATTTTATAAGAACTTTATATTTCCCTAAAACCCCTTAAAATTACTAGATACCTATTGAAATACTTTAAAATGTCTCTAAAACCTTCAAAATACCTTCAAATTCATTGAATTATTCTCTTAAAATTCCTTAAATTTTAATTTAAAATCCTTAAAAAATCCATGAAATCTTTTCAGAATTTTTAAAATCTCTTAATTGTTAAATTCTTGAATATACCTGAAAATATGTATCTTAAAATTCCTAGAACCCGCTTTAAATTCCAGAAGATTTAATATACCTTAAAATTCCTCGAGAATTAACTTTAAAATTTCGTAAAATCACTTAAAATTCGTCAAAATCTCGTTAATTAAAAAGAAAAAGTCTTTAAAAGACTTTCAAATTCTACGACATTTGAAATCTCTAAAAATTTTAAGACCCATTTTTAAATCTCTTTGAAGTTGTATCAACTTTTGTGCTCATTTAATAAGCACTTTGCTTTCTGAAAGCAAATATAATTCTTCCTCATAGAGGAAGCATTAATTAGTTAATCAAATGTATTAATATTAGGTCATCTGATTCGTGTCAACACAAAAAAAGTTTATTTTCCTTTCATCAGCTTTAAATTTTTATTATTTGAGAAATTATAGTTGAAAAATTAATTTTTGAAAAATGCAATTAACTATAACTTTCTTATTTTTCAATGAAATGCATTAATCATATAGGTCAATCGATTCATCTCGACACAAAGAATATTTATTTTCCTTACGTCAGCTCAAAATTTTGATTATTTGAAAAATTAAAGTTAAAAAATTAATTTTTGAAAATACAATTAACCGTAACATCTTTATTTTTTAATGAAATGCATTAATCATATAGGTCAATCGATTCGTCTCGATGAAAGAAATCTTCATTTTCCTTACATCACCTTTAAATTTTGAATATTTAAAATATACAGTGGAAAAATGAGTTTCACTAAAATTATAAAAGTACGTAAAACTTGTAAAATTGAATATTTTGTTAAATACTTGAAAGAAATTCAACTAGGTATAAGTGTGCTAAATTTCATTAATTTATCTCTACGCGTTTTCAAGATATTGCAGGATCATGACGTACATACATACATACATACATCCGGAAAATTTTTCAGGACATCATATTAGATATATTGCCCTTGAAATATGTTCAAAAAAACCCCTTTTTGGAAACTGGATTTTGACACCACTACAAAGCTTCCTCTATGAGGAAGCAAAATCAAAATCTTTTACAATTACTAGCAATCTCTTAAAATTTCTTCGAATTCCAGAAAAAAAATTGAATTTCTTATAATTCCATCAAATTTTTTTAATGTTTTCAAGTTCATAAACACTTTGAAAATATCTTTAAAAATCCACACATTCAGGGATACACACACATATTTAGCACTAAAAATCGAAATATTGAAAGTAATAAAAACGGTATAAAATTAAAATAAAATATAGAAGACTACCATGACTAGTGGAATGTTTAACCAACAGTAATAGCCACAATAACATTAAGCACTTTACCGATGCCATTATTTTCACTTAAAATAAAAAAAAAATAATACAAGATTCCCCTTTGTTACTTCCGATAACTCTATGTATGATCAAAGAATCAAAGAAGACTGAAGCTCTCGGTTTAATCATGATCTTATATACGATTCACGTATGACGTATAGAATGGAAAAGTAATGAATACCTCACTTCTATTTAATCAGTAAACATTTACAAAATTTAATTTGATATTTTTATCTCATTCAAATGTTCAGATGACTTTAATTGATTTTCAAATACTTTTTCAAAGCAGAGGTATTTTTTAGATTGTTGAAGATTACTTTAAAGTTTCTAGTTTATAGAATTGACAAAACTATCGCTGAGAAGTTCTGAGGGTCATGGTCCGTTCACTTTCTTGAAGTAATATTTTTATGTTTTTAATTTTTTTTATGTTAAAAAAAATTATAAAATAAATGAAATAATAAAAAAATATTCAATGTAGAAAATATTTGTTCCTATTCAGAACGGGCTCAATTATAAATACAATTATTGTATATTTATATTTATTTTTTATTATTTATTATATTTTTTTATATTTTCAGAAATATTTTTATTTTTATTTTTTAAAAATATCTTCAAGCAATATTTTAATATTTTTCGATATTGGGGAAAACCGGTCGCTTAATTAAGAGATAATTAGTAAGTGAAATAATCGTCATGGATTTTGTAGTAAAATTTACACTTTCCCAGAAGTAGAGAAGTCATTTCATTGAGAAATTCCTGAATGAAATCATAAGATCATGGTTTCAAATCTTTTTAATTTCGATATTCTATTTTGGTGATATTATTGAAACCTTAATGCAAGATTACATAAAGAAGTTTACAATCAAATAATATTTTCATTAATTCAGTAGATTGTTAGACTTTACTTTATATCTCTTGTTCAAATTATTGCTATCCATTTTGCTATTGTTATCCATTCATTTAAATCATTTATTATTTTCTATCAAAATTTATGACGCAAATTGTTTCTACATTTTTATATTAAAAAAGTATTATTAAATTTTTCTAAGAAAAACTCCATTTGGAAAACCGCTAGACTTTGAAGTTAAAAAAATTGCAAACTTATAAAAATGTGATAGTGAGATAACTGTTTGTAATTGCGTTATTAGTTGCTTTGAAACCTGTTTTTTCTCATTCAGAAAATATTTTTAGTCGGAATTTAAATCATGCTTCCCGTGACAATATACGGTAATAGTAAAGCGTTTCAAAAAATATTTATAGCTGATTAATCCTGAATCAGGTGATTGATCTTCAGTCAATTTCAGTGAAATTAAAATCATTCATTACATATATTTTGGTTCTAATATTTTAATTTATTTTAAAATAAAAATAAAATATAATAGATGGGAGGTCAATAATTAATAATTAAATTAATTAAGTAATTGATAATAATATAAATATTAGAAATCATAGAATTCATCATAATCTTAAATTGGGGGTTGGCGCGCGAAGCGCACAGAGGGTCGAAGCCCCCCCCCCCTTGTTCTTTTGTAACTTTCTACGGGGATTTCAGCCGTGGCGAAAGGTTGGGATAGAAATAATTATACTTAATCCGAATCAATCCGAATGAATCTAAAACTATTCCCTAACAACTGTTTAATCCGAATGTATCCAAACTTTCAATCCATACGCATACGAGACTAATTGGAACCAATTTTTTAATCCGAATCTGTCAAACTTTCAATGTGGATGAGTACAAAATTTCATTTCGAATGATTCCGAGGCTAATCAAAACCAGCTGTTCAATCCGAATGAATCAGAGACTAAGCCAAAGCAAATTTTTGCTCTGAATTAACCTAAATAAATCCGCGTCTAATGTAAACAATGTTTTTATTCAAATCAATCCGAATCAATCTGAATTTTAAATCCAAATTAATTAAAGATTAAGTAAAATCAACTAATTGATTTGCATAAGAAGTTTGGTTTTGAATTCGAATTGGATCGTATTGATTCGGATAGGAATCTTTGTTATGAATTCGGATTAGCTCGGGTTCATTTGGATAGGATGTCTCATTTTCACGGATTATCGTAGAATTTTTTTTACGAAAATTTCGCCAGTTTCAAGAAATATGATAAATAATCCACAATGATTAATGAAAATGCAGAAATTTAATGAACGAAGTGCAATTTTGCACTTAACTTAATTACTGATGTGCTAATGCATAAATATATAAAAGGTCATATGTATAGTGAGATAACCTTCCGAACGAATCAATAAAATTTCCCAGCCTGACTCAATTGTAGCTGTTTAGATTCCCACAAAATAAGGAGGATTTTTGCAAATTATTACAGTTTTTTTTTTTGTTCATTTGAGAAACAATTAAAAGATATATATGGGATGTCACTATTTCGGAGTTACATCATCACTAAAAAGTAAATCCACTTCCCCGAGGCTTAAATATACATGCGAAGTAATAGTACATTATGTTATGCAACAAGTAAGAATAATACACGAGTCGAAAAATATCGTATAAATCCCCATGACTCATGTGATATTTTTTATAATATACATATATACGATTTCACCCATTCTACATGCCTATGATGAAGCAGAAATAAAATTCTATTTTTCTTTACCAGGTACCAAAAAGTAATTTTTTACTCCCAGGGATAAAAAGTAGTATTTTTTATGTGTAGAGAGTTTTCCATTTATTCAATTGAGAGTACTTTTTTACTCTCTATTGACTAAAAAGTACATGTTTTAATTCCTAGGGATAAAGAATAGTATTTTTTGTTGCCTACTGAGTTATATAAAATATCAAATTTTGTTTTTCAAACTGATAAAATTTTTTTATGAAAAAACTATAAACTTTTATTAATAATTTGTATTAAAAAGTCATTTTTCATTTATATAATTTAAATTTTCCCGCAACTTTAACATGAGCAACTAGCACACCCACCGAAAAATCGAAAAAATTGTGCAAGCTAACCTACAAAAACTGATAAGCTTTCCTCTGTTTTTATAATGTCATGCGTTTGATCTTTCTTTAACAAGATCGAGATGGAAATTTATCCCCTCCACATCTTTTATTTTATCAAAAAAAAGAAATTTATTGAATAAAATGTGGGAAAATTTTCTTATATAATTCAAGAAAATATTTAAAAAGAATAATAATCTTAAAAATTTGCCAAATTATATTATATTATTTCATTTATATTATTATATTATATTTCTAGCTCGATCTGAGAGCACTAATATTAACTCAGTAGAGCTTAAAAATTACTTATTAGTCTATACGTCTTTGGTTTGACCTAAAAACACTACCCTTGTTACGAAACGGCTGTCGCCTACCACTTGTTATGCAATATACTATTTAGTCCCTAGGGAATTAAAAATATGGACTAAAATGTACTTTTTTTACTTCATAGGGAGTATACTGTAGACTAATGGTATCTATTAGTTATTAGGGATAAATGTAATATTTTTTATCCTTAGAGAGATAAATGTAAAGAATAAAAAATTATAATACATTCAAACTATTTACCTTACCACAACAAAATCTGTTATCTCCGTGTTCTCTGTAGGGAGAAAAAAATGGAACTTTAGCTCGGCCTCACAAGCGTGAAAAACATGTAAAATTATATAGGTGTTATAAAAAATTATTTGATGTGTTATCTTTTAAAAACGAAAAATGCTCCTTAGTTAGATATACGAATGTGGAATTCCTATATTGTATACATATATAGTATGTGATGGGTATACGTCCGCTTTTATTCAGTCGTTGAACCAGACCTTGAAGAACCGGAACGAATCGTTTTTTAAGAGAAGGAATAGTCATTCCAACGTAAATCTGGATAGATATCACGTAAATTTTACACACACACCCATTTAATATTTAATATACAACCTATTTAAAATTCTAAAAAATTCTATGGTTTTTAATATTAATATTATTCTTAATTACTTAATTAAATTATTATCAATTATTGACACCCCCCCCTCACTTATTTTCTATTTTCATTTTAAAACAAATTAAAATATTAGAAACAAATCATATGTAATGAATGATTTTAATTTCATTAAAATTGGCTAAAAATCAATTACCTGATCAACGGAGGGTTCAGTAAGGACGTATGTCACATGTGATCGAGGTGAATGAAAGTATTATCACGTAGTTGACAGGCATCACGTGATCGACGGTGGAGTCAATAAGAACGTATCTGACGTAGGAGCAAAAAAAGGCATGTATTTTTAGCAAATTGTTATTATATTAAAATAAAAAAAAAATTCATTTCAATTTATCAGATTTTTATAGAATAAAACTAAAAAATCTGCCCGCTTCGCGGGCACATTCTCATCGGGCGCTTCGCGCGCGGCTCGCTTCGCTCGCAAAAATGAGCGCGCCTACGGCGCGCAGGGGGTCGAATATAGTTCGATCGTCGCGCTTCGCGCTCCGTGTTGTGCGCTTTGCGCGCTTGTGCCCTGCAGGAGGCTTGCACCTTACAGGACGCTTGTACCTACATGTTTTTTTTAAATTACTTTAAATTTAAATTTAATTAAATTAAATTTAAATGAAATTAAATTACAGCTTTGAATGTAAAAGAAAACTAATTTAGTTAAGGTTCTATCGACCTTAAGGAGCACATTCTCATCAGGGCACTCGCGCTTCGCGCTCAATATTTGATTTAAACCTCGCGCTTCGCGCTTGGCCCTGTTTAACAATATTTTTCATGATTAAAACGAAAACTACTCATCCTATTGAAAAATGGCCAAAAGAGAACTTGTAGATCATTCTAAGACCAATAATTATGTTTCTTATCATTTTCTCTGCATCTCGCGTTATTTGGCTCAAAATTTGAATTTTCGATTTTTTAAGGAAATTCAAGAAGTTGTTATGCCTATCCTATAGGGCGTTCAAAAAGAAACATTTTTCATCTTTAGACTTTTTATCATATCGTGCGTTGTTTGGCTTCTAATTTAAGTTTTCTTTCATTTTTTACATTCTCATCAGAGAAGGTATTAGATTTGTGTAAAATTTGACCCCCCCCCGTTTTTGTCAAATGTCCACGTTTTGGGACCCCGGAACCCGAAAAACATGTTTTTACGAATGTGTCTGTCTGTCTGTGTGTCTGTCGTCTGTCTGTCTGTCTGTGTGTCTGTCTGTCTGTGAGTCTGTAGATTTTTAGTTTGTGAGCACGATAACTTTCGAAAGAATTGACCGATTGGATTGGCCTTTGGTATACTCTTTGAGTGTCCTAAAATGAAGGTCAAGTTCGTTGGCCAGCCATTTTGGAGAAAAATTAAAAAAGTTGGAGCATTTTGAAAATTTTTGATACCACTTTTTTTTTTAATTTAAAAATTCTATGCACGGATATTCATAGTACTCAAAAAGTCGAACAATTCTTCCTAATGACTTTTTTTGATAAAAAAAAATTGAAAGACCTATAACATTTTGAAAATCCAAAAAAATGAAAGAAAACTTAAATTAGAAGCCAAACAACACACGATGTGAAAAAAAGTCAAAAGATGAAAAATGTTTCTTTTTGAACGCCCTATAGGATAGGCATAACAACTTTTTGAATTTCCTTAAAAAATCTAAAATTCAAATTTTGAGCCAAATAACGCGAGATGCAGAGAAAATGATAAGAAACATAATTATTGGTCTTAGAAAGATCTACAAGTTTTCTTT
>CAJFCP010025039.1:19315-40614 GCA_904066005.1 Synergus itoensis | reverse complement strand
GAAGAAACTAAATATTGACAGCTGCGAGGTGACTGATAGTCACTGAGCGACATGAAGGCTGTACTGTGCTGACCTCGCTCGGCGATACATAGTTTGGCGGGAATGATTTGAATTGCAATAGAAAAGGTAATCTGCGATTTTAAAGATTCATTTGATTCTTGACAAGTTAAAATAATTTTAGTAATGTATTAGTAATATAAATTTATTGAATAATGAGTAGCTTTCAAAAACGTAAAGCTACTCATTATTTAATATTTACTGTAAATTGGATAAAATGATTGAATATTATTTATTATTACTAACTCTTACAAATAAACTATTTTTTTCTTTTCTACTACAAAAGATCCGACATTTGCAAAGGATGATTTAATTTTTATCATTTTTATTATACTTTTTTTATTTTATTTATAATTTTATTTTATTTATACTTTTATCATTTCATTTTCATCATATTTATTATATGACAATTATACAATACATTTATATTACTAAAATTATTTTAACTTATCAAGAATCGAATGAATCTTTAAAATCGCAGATTATCTTTTCTATTGCAATTCAAATCATGCCCGCCAAACTATGTATCGCCGAGCGAGGTCAGCACAGTACAGCCTTCATGCCGCTCAGTGACTATCAGTCACCTCGCAGCTGTCAATATTTAGTTTCTTCCATCATGAAAGTTAAAATGTCCGCCGTTTTTGGCATGGAATAATTTCACGCTCTTTAGGGACTACGAAAGTGATTTTTGGAAAAACTGGTGGGTCAGCGGTCATTGTTCATTACTTCTTTCCTTTTTTTGCTATCAAAAAACTTTAAATTTTCCCTCTTTTGCCTTCAAAAACCTAACCATATATCCATCTGAAAAGTTGACAGAATTAGACAGGCGCACAACAAGGGTCTCAAAACATTGGGTGTCGGGAGCCACCCTACACATTGGAACTAAATAAAAAAAAAAAAAAAAGGAATTCAAACCCTTAAAAAGTGCGTTTAGTGTGGAATTTTATTATCCATCTAATAATTTGGACACCCAAGCATATTGCAAGTAGGTGTACTCGAATTACTGTCTGGATGTCCTGACACCCAAAACCCCGTGCTTGTTGCGCCCCTGGAATTTGAGTTTCTCTACATGAGTGTTTTTCAAATTCCATCAGCCTTAATAGTTACTTCTCAAGAGTTAAATTTCAAATTTTAATTGTTAAGTATTAAGTTCTAAGTATGAAAATTTAAGTGTTAATTGTTAATTCAAAAAAGTTCACAGATGTTAAGTGATACATGTTAAGTGCTACATTTCGATCATTTAATATTCGTACATAGCAATTAACAATTTTAAATTCCCTGAGCACAATTGCCACAGTTAACAAATAATAATTAACACACAACACTTGAATCTTGATACTTAACACTAAACAATTAACACTTAACAAATACACACTTAACAAATAACAATTAACAATTAACGTTTAATAGTTAACACTAAAACGCAACATCTTAAAACTAAACACTTGGCACTTAAAAATTAACATTTAACACTTGAAACTTAACACACAACATTTAATACTTTAACACTTGTGAAGTAAGTCATACACTTAACATTTGGGACAAATTGTCAGTATTTAATAAAACTAAAATTTCGTTAAGGAATAACACAACTTTCTAAAAATGATGAAAGGAGAAACCAGCAGATCATATGAAAAGATGAAATAATATTGTCAATAATCCTCTTTCGATAAATTAAAACGAATACGAGAAACATAATAATCGTGCTCACTCTTAATTGAACTCAATTTCGATATAATTGCCGATCCGTGAAATACGACTTTTCAATAAAACACAAAATAGCTATACTTGAATAATTCTCAAATTAAAATGGAAAATAATTGCATGCTAGTTGACAGAGATCGCTCAAGTATTTACGCAATAAATATTTATAACGAAGTAGACTATTTTTGTTAATAAACTCGGTCACTTATGTGATGTGGTAGCTTGCAGCACACAGAGCTGATCGATAATTAATTGTCAACTGGCTCAGAATTTTTGTTCCGCTTCATATTTTTTTGTTTCTTCCAGTATTTCTTTTTCCGTTTAATGCAGATGCAATCTCGTAGGTAACTGAGTCTCGAATGCAATTTATTGTTCATTTGACTCGATTACTCAGTTTGTGAAAGTTTGTTTGCTCATTAAATTTACTTGCAAGCACAATTGTGAATATCCCATAATACGTCATACTTTTATTAAACTTCGTTAATTATCACAGGCACACAAAAAAAAAGAAGTCTATACCAAGAACGGGACCTATATATTCTTATGTATTTTGACTCGCTGATTCCAAATCCGGGGTCCGATTGGCTCCAGCACGTCAAGTTTAAGGGCATTTGAAGGTCAAATCGGCAAAAAAATCGATTGAATGAAGATGACTAGCATTTCTATGGTTTTGAGAGTCGCTGAATCTGAATCTGGAATCAGTTTGATTCCATCATGTCTGCATCAAGGTCAATTCAAGGTCAAATTTGTGTAATGTGAAAAAAGTGAATTTTTGACTGCAAATTCTGAAAGAATGGAAAATTTTACTTTCAGATATGATATCCTCTATTTATGAAAATAGAATTCTTGTTCCACGAAGACATACTTTTGTATTTTTACAATGGTCATACGAACACTCAAGTTACTAACATAAATTAACCTTGACATGACCTTTAGGATCATCATCAGAAAAATATCGGATATCATATATGAACGTAAAACTTTCCGCTCTTTCAGAATCTGCAGTAAAAAATTCACTTTTTTCACATTTTGAAAATTTGACCTTGAATTGATCTTGATGCAGACATGATGGAATCAAACTAATTCCAGATTCGGATTTAGCGACTCTCAAAACCATAGAAATGCTAGTCACCTTCATTCAATCGATTTTTTTGCCGATTTGACCTTCAAATGCCCTTAAACTTGACGTGCTGGAGCCAATCGGACCCCGGATTTGAAATCACCGAGTCAAAATACATAAGAATATATAGGTCCCGTTCTTGGTACAGACCACTTTTTTTTTGTGTGCCTGTGTTATACTTTACATAAAGTATAAATATAATATAATTTATAATATTTTATAATACATAAATTTATTCATCACAAGGGGAGTGTAGTCCCCCTGCCCGGTTAGCGTGCCTAGCCACCCCCGTAAGATTATGATGAATTCTATTGTTTCTAATATTGATATTATTATTAATTCCTTAATTAATTAATTAATTATTTATTTATTACATTCTCATCAGAGAGAATGTATTAGATTTTTGTAAAATTTTACCCGCACAGTTTTTGTCAAATGTCCACGTTTTGGGACCTCCTGAACCCGAAAAACATGTTTTTACGAATGGTCTGTCTGTCTGTATGCCTGTCTGTCTGTAGATTTTAGTTTGTTAGCACGATAACTTTCGAAAAAATTGACCGATTGGATTGGCTTTTGGTATATTTGTTTAGTGTCCTAAAATGAAGGTCAATTTCGTTGGTCAGCCATTTTGGATAAAAATTCAAAAAGTTAGAGCATTTTGAAAATTCTTGAAACCAATTTTTTTAATTTACAAATTCTATGCACGCATGTCCGTAGTACTCAAAAAGTCGAACAATTTTTCCTAATAAATTTTTTCGATAAAAAAAAATTGAAAGACACAACATTTTTAAAATCCAAAAAAATGAAAAAAAAAAACTTAAGTTAGAATCCAATCAACGCACGATATGAAAAAAAGCCTGAAGATGAAAAATGTTTCTTTTTGAATGTCCTATAGGATTGGTAAACAATTTTTTGAATTTCCTTAAAAAAATCGAAAATTCAAATTTTCAGCCAAATAACACTAGATGCAGAGAAAATGATAAGGAACATAATTATTTGTCTTAAAAAGATCTACAAGTTCTCCTTTGGCCACTTTTTAATAGGTTGAATAGTTTTCGTTGTATTTATTTTTATTATTGACCCACCTCCCTGTTATTTACTATTCTTATTTTAAAATAAATTAAAATATTAGAACCAAAATATATAATTATTTCTCTTCATTTCATTGAAATTGGTTGAAGACTGATCAATGGAGGGGTCAAGAAAGGCGTATCTCATGTGTTCGAGGAGGGCTCAATAAAAGCATGTATCAAGTGTTTGAGGGAGTGGGGTCCAGAAGGGCGTATGTCTCATAGTCGAAGAGGGTCAAGGTCATATGTCACGTGTTCGAAGGAGGATAAATAAAGGCGTATCTCACATAGGGGCTAATAAGGGCGTATGTCACGTGTTCGAAGGGGGGTCAACTAGGTTGTATATCACATGGGGGTTAAGAAGGGCGTATGTTATGTGGAAATCATTATGGACCTATGTAGTTTGGGGGTCAAGAAAGACGTATGTCATGTGGGAGTCAAGAAGGGCATATGTCACATGTGAGCCAGTAATTTCACATGAGGGTTAATAAGGGCGTGTGGGTAAAGGAAGGAGTATGGCATATGGGGTTCAATAAGGGCCTATCTCACATGTGGGTCAAGAAGGGCGTATGTTACAATCGGGTCAGTAAGGGCGAATGTCACATTGGGGTCCAGAAGGGCAAATGTGATTTGTGGTCATTATGGGCTAATATTATTTGGAGGTCAAGAAGGGTGTATCTCACATAGGTGTGAATAAGGGCGTATATCACGTGAGGCTCAAGAAGGGCGTATGTCAGTGGTGATCAATGAGGGCGTATGTCAGTGATGGCCAATAATGGCGTATGCCACCTGTGGGTCCATAAAGGCGTATGTCACATGGGGTTAAGAAGGGCCTATGTCACATGGGGTTAAAAAGGGCTTATGTCATATGTAGGTCAAGAAAAGCGTATGTCACATTGGGGTCAAGAAGAGCGTATGTTACGTGGGGATCATTAAGTATGTATGTGATTGGGGGTCTAGAAAGGCGTATGTCATGTGGGGGTTAAGAAGGGCGTATGTCACATTGGGGTCAATAAGGGAAATTGTCACGTGTAGATCAGTAATGACGTATGTCACATGGGGGTTAGTAAGGGCGTATGTCACATGGGGATCAGTAAGGGCGTATTTAATGTGGAGTCAATAAGGGCGTATGTGATTTGGGGGTCAAGAAGCGAGTACATTATTATAAGTTCGTCAAATAAAACGAAGATTTCAAATTTCGATGTTTAGAATAGGATGCAACACTCTTAAGAGAAGTATTAGTGTACTGTAAATATTGCTTTAACAGTTGGCTTTGATTTACAGGTGTCCTGGGTAAGACATCGAGACATCCACCTACTGACGGTTGGTCGATACACGTACACAAGCGACCAGCGTTTCGAGGCACTTCACTCACCACATTCCGAGGAGTGGACATTAAGAATACGGTATCCTCAACGCAAAGACTCTGGAATTTACGAGTGCCAAATCTCTACCACTCCTCCAATTGGGCATCCGCTCTTCCTAACTATAGTCGGTAAAATCGTTTTTAAAAATCTTTAAAACCATTTTAATCCATTAGATTTAGACGTTAGAATTTTGGCGCTGGCTAGAACCAAACCAGTTTAATTAAATTCCAGTCCTGGCGCTGAGCTGGCAGTCTAGATCATGGTAGGCTTAACAGCGCCATTTCTGGGCCAGGTTAGTCTGCCATGATGACATTTAGACTTTATTGATCATGGAAGTCTGATTAGCGCCAGATCTGAGCCGGATTAGACTTCCAAGACGACATGATGAATTTTTATATCAGGGAAAGCTGACCAGGGCTTAACTTGGGCCAGTCTACACTGCCAAGACGATAATTATCATTTTTATGGCTTTGGGAATATAACCAGTGTCTACCCTAGACCAGACTAGATTCCCAAGATGACAATTAGAATTTTTATAGTCTTGGAAAACTAAATAGAGCCTGACCTGGACCAGACTAGGCTGCCGAGGTTATAATTACAAATTTGTCATGAAAATTTTGACTAACATGATGAAAATTAGATTTTTTTGGTCATGAAGGTCTAACTAGTGCCAGGCCAGGGCCGAGTTAGACTTCTAAAATGAAATTTAGAACTTTTATGTCATGGAAAACTATCCAGAGCAATCGCAAATTGATCCGCCATAATTAACTCGCAGTCAGTACTCCAAATTGATATTAAACTTTTACCCACTGCCGATGTTGTAGATTTTCTTTTATATATTACCCACAGTCGGTAATACAGATTGTCGTTTACCCACAGCCGGTAATTTGTATTGATAAAAAGTTGTTGCCCGCTGCCGGCAATTTACATTGTTGACGAGACAGATCTCATTTATACCGACTGAAACTCGGCCAGTGTAGAAACCTACCTTACCTACATTCTACGTTACTGACAGTAGATAACAGCTTATCGGCTATCTGCATTATCTACTGAGTTTTCCGGTTTTTTTTTAAGTCCTAACATCTAATTTACATCATTAATGATTTGAAATTATTTACTGATGTTACAGAACCAATAACGAAAATAGAAGGAGCTCCAGATCTTTTTGTCAATAAAGGGAGCACCATCAACTTAACCTGCCTCGTCAAATTTGCTCCGGAGCCACCGCCATTGATGGTCTGGAGTCATAACACAGTGGTGAGTGCTTGACACATTGAAACGTCCTATAAAAATGTCTATTTTGGTTCTGTCATTCATGCTTATCTCATCTTTAATTTTTATTAATATAAAAAAATTTTCAAAATAATTTTTTTTTTATTTATAAATTCCTATCTCGGACCAGAGTACGACGTCTTACCATAACCTGGTCGCACCGCTGAAAGTAGAAACTCTACACAGGCGTCAGTGATAAGAGTCAGTTATGGTCAGACGCAACGTACTTTTTGAACTTTTTCTTAAAAGCGCAGAGAGCACAGTTATATTATAATATAAAATTGAAATTTATGATGTTATTGAATTCAAAGAGCATTCTTTTTCATTAGAATAATAAAGATAATAAATTAAAAAATGTCATTAATATTTATCATTAATATTTATTTAATATCAAAGTGTAGAAAAAAATAGTTAAATATGTTTAAATGTCATGACTAATTTTTATTTACTAATTTTTTTTTCATCTACTAATTTTTATCAGAGTTGTATGAAAGTTGATATCTAAAGGACTTTGAAGCTGCCGCATATAAAAATAATGAAAAAATAGAATTTCGAAATGGCGGATCCAATTTGACAGCTGTCAATTTTCGAATCCAATAATTTTGAACGGATTTGCCTGAAAATTGATATCTGAAGGATTTTTGAGCTGTTGAATATAAATTTCATATGAAAACGAAATTTCAAATAACGGATCAAATATGGCAGCTGTTAATTTTTTAATCCAATAATTTTGAACGGATTTTAATGAAATTTTATATCTGAAAGTTTTTTGTGCTTCTGAATCTGAATATTATGAAATAAAAACCGTAATTCAAAATGGCGGATCCTACATGGCGGCTGGCAATTTTTTAATCGAATCTTTTTAAACATTTTTATATGAAACTCGATATCTAAAGGATTTTTGAGCACAAAACCTTCGAAAAAATGCAAAACTGAAGTAGATAAAAATAGTCTTTTTCAAATTTCAGGAAATTAACTTTGACTCGCCACGAGGTGGAATTAGCCTCGTTACGGAAAAAGGACCTGAAACAACGAGTCGACTGATGATTCAGAAAGCAGTGCCAAGCGACTCGGGGATATATACTTGTGGGCCAAGCAACGCTAATCCCACCCACATTAGGGTCCATGTAGTAAACGGTAATATATGTTTTTTATTTTTTAAAAATAAAAAAATATTTCCCGAACATGAGCCTAAAAAATCAGTTTTTTTCCGATTTCCATTCAAATTTCCACCGTCACCAAAAAAAGTCTCAGGGAAAAGTTCGAGAGCTAGAAAAAAGACATAATTTGTATTGAACAAATTTTTTTGTTCAACTAATACTTTCTGAGAAAAATTGGAATGAATATATTTTTTCCGGTACTAGCTTTCTTAGTTTTATCAGTTTATAGTCAAAACTCTTCGTCAAAGCAAAAAATGTTATAGAATAAAAACGACGCCATTTGTCGAGTCCTAGGAGTTCTGTCAGACATTTTTTTCAGTAGCGATGAAAACCTAGAAGGAAATCGACGAAAAGTGATTTTTTTATTATTCTTCATTATTTATTTTTGTAATTTTGCCGACAATTGAAACGAAATTTCTTTTTATTTACTATACTATTTATTATACGAAACTATTCTTCTTCTTCCGGTCCAGAAAGAGAATATTACTCTGACAAAGACGATTTATCTCCGTCGGTGGCTAAAACGTCATTTATTTCCGGTCATCTTCTGTTTTTTGTTCAATTTTTCAAGACACTCGCTTTAAAAATCAATTATCGTCAAGGACACCATATCCGTTGTCATGTTGAACTTGCGAACTTCCTAAGAAACTCGAGAAGAACATTAATAGAATGATCGATCGTTCACGAATAACAATGTTAACGTTCAATGAAACAAATAGAGAAGAATCGAACTTTAATTCCAAGTTTCGTTCCCTCTTGCTTCGCAAAAAGTTTTATTTCGTTGAATCATTAAATTAATTCAATAGAGATTCTTCAAGTCAAACTTCAAATCGTTAAAACCCTTATTTAATGAAATAGAGGATAAATATTTCCATTTCCTCATTTTACTCAACGGTTTCTTAAATTAAATATTTTCTCGCTCTGCAGACGTATTCTTTTTCGAAATAAAAATATGTCTACAGAACGGGAAAATTCCTTTTAATACTTTTTGCATAAAATGTAGTATAAAAATAGGGGCCCTGAACCACTTAACGGCCTTAGTCGGTAAAGTTACCATCAGTCGATAATGCAAATTTCTAAAAGGAACAGAAAATCGGTCGCTATTATAGTGATCTGTCTTACCGACCGAGTGTAGGTTATGCGAGAAATTCAAAAAACTTCACAGATAAACTTCAGATCGCTCAGTCGGTAAAGTGGGTCATTAACATATAGAATGAGCTATCCCTCTTAGTTACCTGCATTACCGACTGATGGTAATATTGCCGTCGGAAAATTATTCAATAATAATATTTTTAAATTAATAAAAATGAAAATTAGGTATAATTTTAGGAATAATTAAGGAATAAATTTTAATTTTTTATTTCTTTTTTATTAAGCTCTGTTGAGTAGCTCTACAAAGCAAAAAAATATCTAATTATAATATCTATAATGTGTAATAATTATAATATGACGACATATCGAATATTAGTATTCAAATTTCGTTTAAAATTTTTAATCAGGCCAATTGTCACAATAAGAATATAACTTAATTTTTTTCAGAGGAACATCCAGCTGCAATGCATCACGGGGAAGGCAGCACTTCTTACAATAGAGAAAATCCGATGTGTTTTATAATCTTGATAATTATCATAATGTTTATATGAAGCCGTAATTTAATCTAATCTCTAAGTGAAGAAAATCGATATTGCAGATCGTTATCGCCTAACTGATCGTTGATATATATACATACATTTATATATCTCGAATTGAAGGAAGACATTGTGCAGGGTAAAGCAATTTTATCGACAGCTCGGTTACGTAGCTCTGACCAAAAAAAAGTTTTCCAATATATCAACGTCTGATCGGTGAGAGTGTAGTATTTTGTTAAACGATATCATCCAGAACTGGTCGAAAGCGAAGAGTGTAAATAAATTTATTGTATGTACATATCAATAAAACAGATTGTCTTTAAAAAAAAAAATCGTATTTTTATTTTTATTTTATAATTCGGAGAAGGGAGGATGAAAATGTTGTATTTGCGTAAAATTTTTTATTATTGTCACAGGAATTTACAAAAATTCACAGTAATTTCCAAAAATGCTAAAAATTTCAAAGGGATTAACAAAAATTTCGAAAAAATAGAAAGAATTCTTGATAATTCATTAGAATTCATAAAAAATCACTATAATTCACAAGAATTTACAAGAATACACAAAAATTACATCAAATTCACAAAAATTCACTTTACAAGATTTCTCCATAAATCGAATGAATTTTGAAAAAGTCAAAATAATTTACATAAATTTATTTGAATTCACAAAAATCAAAAGAATTCAAAAGAATCAATGATAATATTAAAGTAATTACAAAAATTTACAATAATTCAGAAGAAATTATGAGAATTCACGAAAGGTCGTAAGTCGCAATATTTAGAATGAATCTGAAAGAATTTACAAAAATCCATAACAATTCAAGACAGTTCGAAAAAATTTAAAGGATTGACAAAAAATCATAAGAATTAAAAAGGATTCACACTACAATTTTAAAAAAATTGAAAGAATTCTTAATAGTTCACCAGAAATCTTACTGATTCTCTAGAGTTTACAGAAATTCACAAGAATTCATCATAATTCATTGGAATTCTCAAAAATTAATAAAAAGTGAAAGGAATACACAAAACTTTCAAACATATCGAAATAATTCACAATAATTCACTATAATTAACAATAATTCACAATAAATCAAAAGAATTCAAAAGAAACCATAAAAAATCATAATAATTGACAATAATTCAAGAAACCTCTAAATAATTTTTAAAAAATTTAGCAAATCACAAAAGTTTTTATTAATCCTTAAAAATTAACAAAAAACCTTGAAGCTTCAACGAATTAAAATAAATTCGCGAAAATTTACAGGAATTTATTGGAAATCACAAAAATGCAAAAAATTCAAAAAAAGAGAAGCTGAATGCAAGAGAATTCAACTTTAATCTTTTACAAATGGAGAAGAATACAAAATTATTTTTAAAAAAGTATTTAATCCCAAAGAGAAAGATGATGAAATAAACTATTATTTTAATGAAATTCCACCACACCATCAATTTTCACTTCGCACTTCGAGGAAAATTCTGAACTTATTTTTGAAAGGAAATTCGTACTCCGATTTACTATAAAGATAAGTAAATGAAACCGCAGATCGTTTGAAATTTGCTTTTGCGAATCGACTTTACTGCGGCTCCTCTACACTTGTTATTTCCAATGCTGTGCATCCCTGAAATTCCAGAATTTGGTATTCCACTTCAAACGTAAATTTCAGGAATTTTGTGGCAAACTTTTACGAATCTCTAGTGCTTTTCTCAACCTCTGATACAGGAACGTCGTTTCCCGGGAAAAACCCGCAACACGAACGAAATTCTTCTCTCGATATATTTTCTCTTGTTCGACAATGTATTCGAAGCTATTTTCATGGTCACAAACATCCAGAAGAAAGTGTCTCGTTAAATCTGGAATTGTTCTTCAGCAACTTTAGTATTCTCAAACAAGTATTCTCTTGTTTCCTATCCACTTACGTACCTTCTGATCCGCTGTTATATTGTAAACCGAAACTCAATTTCGTGAAAGCGAAGATAAATCCATCATCCTGTAGTGAAAACAAAATAAAGTCATTTTTTTCTCAAAAAATGCCTAAGATGATAAAAATTTGTTTATACAATTGTTGTTAACAATTACAATTGTTGATTGTCATGTAGATTCCCTAAAAATTTGAAACTTAGTCATTTATACTTCATTATGTTGAAAAAACCAAGTTTCTACCTATAAAAGTAGCCAAATAGTGCATTTATTAATCAATTTTGTTTAAATAATTATCAATTGTTATAAATTGATAGCAAAAAAAGTCATAATCATTTATTAATCATCCTGTAGTGAAGATAAAATAAAGTCATTTTTTTCTCAAAAAATGCCTAAGATGATAAAAATTTGTTTATACCTACAATTGTTGTTAACAATTACAATTGTTGATTGTCGTGCAGATTCCCTAAAAGTTTGCAAATTAGTCATTTACACTTCATCATGCATATTAAAAAAACCAAGTTTCTACCTCTAAAAGTATCAAAACAGTACATTTGTTCATTAATTATTTTTTAAACAAATATTATTTGTTAACAATTGATAGCAAAGAGTCATTAGTAAATAATAAGCAGCTAATACATCCTAAAAACGAATTTTATTTCTCAAAAAATGCCTGAGATGATAAAAATTTGTTTATACAATTGTTGTTAACAATTACAATTGTTGATTGTCATGTAGGTTCCCTAAAAATTTGAAAGTTAGTCATTTATACTTCATTATGTTGAAAAAACCAAGTTTCTACCTCTAAAAGTAGCCAAATAGTGTATTTGTTAATCAATTTTGTTTAAATAAATATCAATTGTTATAGATTGATAGCAAAAAGTCATTGGTAAATAACAAGCGGCTAATACATCACAGAAATGCATTTTTCTTCTCAAAAAATGCCTAAGATGATAAAAATTTGTTTTCACAATTGTTATTAACAATTACAATTCTTGATTGTCATCTAGAGTCCCTAAAGGTTTAAGAATTAGACATTTACATTTCATTACGTTGAAAAAACTAAGTTTCTATCTCTAAAAGTAGCCAAACACTGCATTTGTTAATTAAATTTGTTTAAACAATCATCAATTGTTATTGAATGACTAAATCTGAAAAGTAAGTGACCTTCCTCTATAATTTTTGGTCGATTCAGTAGAAAAAACTTTATTTATTTTATAATAAATACCTGATATTTCCAATTGTTTATAAAATTTGTTTATAAAAGAACAAATTATTTATTGTCTTTCATGAATTTAGTTTAAAAACGGTTTTTGTTGATAAATTATTAATATTTAGTGCAAATCAACTGACAAATCACTGCCAATCCCCATGAATCCATTTTCTCCGCGCCAAGTATAAGGTTCAGAAAACTGCCGTGTGGTGGTCAGCTAGCACCTTCTCCCGCAGAAGAGAGGCTCTGTCCACAGCTTATAACCGAGCCACTCGACCACTTCAGTATTTAGTCCTAGATCGAGCGAGTGCCAATTGCTTACCAGTCGCTTGGCATTTCTTCTCAAATTATCTTAGCCGGAAAATCGAAAAATTTAGCTAAAATATGGTGTTATTGGAATTCCATAATTTGTAGTATACTTACGTTTTCCAGGCCGCTGATTACGGTACTCAATTCGGATTTCCGGAATTCAAAATGACTGACTGAAAATTCATTCAATCTTTTTGAAACTGAATATTCAAAAGTTTTCGAGGTCGCTGATCACGAATATTCACGATACTAAAATCAGATTTTCAAGATTCAAAATGGTGAATCCAATATAATACAAAAAAATGAAATCTGGGAAGATAACATCTTCCTTACAGAAGAAAAATAAATTTTTAGTAAATAAATTTTTTTTTAATTTCAAAAGTAATTTTTTTCGAAAGTGAGTCTAGTGATTTTTTTTATTTTTGGTCTTGAAATGCTAGTTACTCATCCTAGAAACCAAAAAAAAATGAAACTATAAATTTTGGGCCTCTCTAATTAAAGACATCGTTTGATTTCAACACTCGATTTATTTAGATTGATTAAGAAATTCAAATTCTACAATTGTGGTATTCGATTTTGATGAAAATTATCATCAACTATTGTTTTTGATTGTTTCTGCTTAATTCAAAATTTTCAAAATTGTCCTATCCACTTTTTTCAAAGGTCTAAAAACTCCCTCTCTACCATGGCACGTATGATACTTTTTATAAAAATGCATGATTTTAATAATTTTTCATGTCAATCAAGCGGAACTAAAGTTCTACTTTTTAGTCCCACGGGAGTAAAATGTACTTTTCACCCTCTAGGGTTCGAACATTATTTACAGGATTAGAGTTTAACGTAATAATAAAATTTTTAGTTTCTACAAAAAAGTATAATTTTAACCCTGTATATAAAGTTTAGTTCCTATGAAGTGAAAAGCACTTTTTACTCCCTAGGGAATAAAAAGAAATTTTTACTCCACAGGGATTAAAAAGTCGAATTTCATACCCGTAAATAATAAAAATAATTTATAAACTACATTTTACTCCTTAGGGACCCAAAAGGTACGTTTTACTCCCTAGGAACGAAAAAGTACATTTTACTTCCTATGGTCACAAAGGTACATTTTACTCACTAGGGACTAAAAAGTACATTTTACTCCCTAGAGACTAAAAAGTCAAATTTTAACCCCGCTCCATAATCACGAAAAATGGCTGAAATCATGCAGTGTTATATAAAATAAGTTTTTTATATGCTAGGGATTGGGTGGAGGTTTAGTTCGCAGCTGTACAGCCCGCGGAGTTTAAATAGTCGATAAAGTCAACGACCTTGGGATCCCTCAAGCGAGCGACAGTGGGTGGGGCGGTCCATGCACGATTCTGTTTGCTCCAAGGACTACAAATATTTGCTTTACGCTCCTGTCGTTTCTTCGAGAGTTGTTCGTGTAACGTCATCGACTTGCCAATAGCGAAGAAACATGGTCCAAGGTAAGGACGAAATTCAGGTACGGCTTGCCTGTATCTCAAAACAAATCCTCCAGTGTCAGCACTCGGATTTATTGGAAGATCCATTATCACTGATAAAAGATGATTTTTATTAAAATATGCAGATTGTTATTTATAAAAAAGAGGTGTATGAATATTTCCCAAAATCCTTTTGACCTAAGTTGAATTTGACAGAGAATCAAATAACGAATCCTATCCGAGTGAATCTGAGTCAAACCGAAGTCAAAACAAAAATTCTTATCTGAATCAATCCGATCAAAGCCAAAGTCGGTATTCGAGCGAATCCGTGAAAAAAGTAGGAATCGTATCAGAATGAATCCGAATCAATCCAAATTTAAAATTTTTTATTTTATTTATTCCTATATGATCAAATCCGAATTAAAAAATTTCCTAACCGAATCAGTCCGAAGTGAAAATATAAATCTCTGTCCAAATCAATTCAAAGTTGAACAAAAATTCATATCCGAATTAATCCGATCCAATTAGAATTAACACGAAGTCGAAACTAATAATCTTATTTGATTCAATGCGATAAATCTGAACTCAAAACAAAATCCGATCCAATCAAAGACAAAGCCAAAATTCTTATCGGAAGCCTTGGATTGATTTGGATGAAAAATTTGGTTCGGACTAACTTCGGATTGATTCGGATTAAAAGATTAGGTCGAATAAGAATCGGCTTCATTTGGTTTCGAAAGTTTTTTCGAATTAGCCTCCGATGCATAGGGATTAAAAGTTCCGATTGATTCGAAACGAAAAATTAATTGGGATTCATTCGGATTAAGATTCGAATTGAAAATTTGGTTCGGATGAGCTTCATATTCATGCAGAGTACTTTCGTATGGATTCAGATTGAAAAATTGGTTCGGATTAACCGCGGATTAATTCAGATTGATTCGTATTGAAAAGTTAGTTCATATGAGCTTGGGGTTTATTCGGATTAGAAAGTTTTTTGGTTTAGCATCGGATTCATTCGGATAAGAATTACCAAAGGATTATTTGCTTCGGATTCGTTCGGATTGAAAATTTTGTTCGGATGAGTTTCGAATTCATTCGGTTTAAAAAGTTTTTTCAGATTAACGTCGAATTCATTCAGATTAAAGTTCGGATTGATTCTAATCGAAAAATTAATTCGCATTCATTCGGATTAATTTGGATTAAAGTTTGAATTGAAAATTTGGTTCAGATGAGCTTCGGATTCACGCAGATTAGTCTCGTATTAATTCGAATTGAAAAGTTATTTCGAATGAGTTTTGGACTTAAAGATTAGTTTTATTCAGATTATAAAGTTGATTAGCCTAAATTTTGGATTAGCCTCGGATTGATTCGGATTGATTCGGATTAACAAGTTTTTTTCGGATGATCTTCGTATTCATTCGGATTGAAAGTTCTGATTAAAAATTTGACTCATATGAGGTTCGGATCCATTAGTATTGAAAATTTTCTTCACATTCCGGATTAGCCTCGTATTTATTAGAACTGAGAAGTCATTTTGTTTTACATTAAGATTGATTCAAAATGATTCGGATTGAAAAGTTTGTTCGGATTAACTTCGGATTCTTCCAAATTTAAAGTTTAGATTTATTCAGATTATAAAGTTGCTTAGCCTAAATTTCGGATTAGCCTCGGATTGATTCGGATAGATTTGGATTTAGAAGTTTGTTCGGATGATCTTCGTATTCATTCGGATTGAAATTTCGGATTAAAAAGTTGATTCATATCAGGTTCAGATTCATTCGGATTGAAAATTTTCTTCACATTAGCCTCGGATAGAATCGGATTGAAAAGTATCTTCGAATTAAATCGGGTAATTTTTATTAATTAATTAATATTAATTTAATATTAACTTATTAATTAATTTTTCACACTTTCCTTCCATATTTCGATTAAATCCGAAAATATTTTTCTACAGCAGATAATATTACGTTCGTTGCACGTAATACTATCTTGCGATTTATCTAGTCCACACTTTGTACATAGAAGACACTCGTATCAAGAATCGTCTTGCAAGGTGTTAAGATCGCTGGTGGAGGTGGGGGTGGGAGTAGAAATCTAGTCTGAGAAGAGGGAAACTGCAAACTGGATGTGCGGTGTCAATAGGAAGGAAACCCAAATGTCGTACTCAATTCAAGACGAGGATCGAGTCTCTTGAACTTTTCTTAACCCGAGTATCTCGGCCCTTTCAGCGACTTTTCTGAGATTGACTCATCGGAAATCGCAAGCCTTGGAATTGAAGTTAATTCCAGAATTCAGGAGGTATATCAACAGATAGGAGAGGTTTTACAAAACGAAGAGACGTGAAAAACATTGGAGAAAATTGGTGTAACATAAAATGTAAGGAATTAGAATAGGGACGAATAGAAGAAGAAAAAAAAAACTTTCATATAATTTTTAATTCCTAGGGAGTGAGAAGCACTTTTTACTCCCTAGAGATTAAAGAGTCGAATTCTATACCCGTAAATGATACAAATAATTTTTAAATTACATTTTACTCCCTAGGGACACAAAGGTACCCTAGTAGAAATTGGTCTAGTTTTTCCTTAACTCTCTCAAGTAACTCGTAGGGCCGAAATGGGGAAAAACTAGACTAGAGAAACTAGGTAGTGCTCAGTTATAACCTAACTAGAATATCCTGAACAGATTTGAATGAGGAAATCCTTGACTAGTAATCAATAAAATTTCCTCATTCAATACGAGAATAGTTTTTCCTTGCCTGTATCTCGATACAAACTAACTAGGATTTTTTGCTCAGTTTTAACTCATTATTTATTTATTAGATTTGAATTATTATTATTATTATTATTATTATTATTATCGAAGTGAATAATTAGATCGAATGAGTTTCGGATTCATTTCGATTGAATTTTTGATTGAAAAGTTTGTTCAGATGAACTTCGGGTACTTTCGAATTAGTGTGGGATTGATTCGAATTGAAAATTTGGTTAGGATGATTTTCGGATTCATTCGGATTGAAAGATCTGATTAAAAAGTTGGTTTTACTGAGCTTCGGATTCATTTGGATTAAATTTCAGATAGAAAAGTTGTTTCGGATTAGCTTCGAATTCATTTGGATCAACCTCCGATTAATTCGGATTGAAAAGTTGGTTCTAATAAGCTGTGAATTCATACGAATTAAAACGTTTTGATTTAGCCTCAGATTGAAAAATTAGTTCGCATGAGCTTCGGATTCATTCGGATTAAAATCAGGATTAATTCGGATTTAAATTTTTTTCGGATTAGCCCCGGATTCATTCGGATTGAATGTTCGGATTGATTCGGATTTAAAAGTTGGTGATTTCGGATTCATTTAGAATAAAGTTTGGATTAAAAATTTGGTTCTGATTTATTCAGATTAGCTTCCGATACAGATGAGCTTCCGATACATTCGGATTTATTCGAAGTGAAATATTAGATCGTATAAGCTTCGTATTCATTCCGATTGGATTTTGGATTGAAAAGTTGGTGCAGATGAGCTTCGGATTAATTCGGATAAGCGTCGGATTGATTTGAATTGAAATTTTGTTTCGGATTAGATTCGAATTCATTCAAACGTTAATTTCGGATTCATTCGGATTGAAAAAATGGGTTCGGATGATATACGGATTCATTCCGATTGATTTAGATTCATTCCGATTGATTCGGATTAAAATTTTTTATATTACTTTTAGATTCATTAGGATTGAAAAGTTGGTTCGGATGAGTCGCGGATTCATTGGGATTCATTCAGAATGAAAAGTTGGTTTCCGAGTCTGGACAATATTTTATATTCTATTTTATATTTATTTTTATTTTATATTCAATATTTTTCAGTTAAGATATTGCATATTGGAATATGCATAAATATATTTAAATTCACCCCTTTTAATTCCAGTTTTACTTAAGAAAAAAAAATTTCAACTTTTCATGTAAATCTCGTTGAATTGAGATCCAAGAATAAAATTCGTAATAGTTGAAGCAGACTTGATGAGATTCTTTGTGAGTCTGAGAAGTTTGCTTTATATTAGGGAAAGCAGCTTTTGAACACACCGAAACTGAACTTGAAGTTTGACCCATAAATGGCTTTAGAAATTATTTCGAAATTGGACGCGCGATAATTTAATATGCCTTTCATAATATCGATTTACCTTTAACTAGACTGTCTAAAACAGAGTCGTAAAGTCGTTGAGTGATTTTCGAACTCGGAGGATGCATTCTGGGATTGGTATTAATTTCTATGAGCCACACGGAAAGATCCTCCATAACCATAAAGTCAGCGCCATATAACTCGAAACTGCAACGCCTCTTATCCATGGATTCTTGAGCTGCCAACATCGTCATCACGATCGCTTCGGACATTCTTGGGTATATCGTATCATAGTAAGGTTCTCCTTTATATCCCATATTTCTGAAAATCGGATTTTTTTTAGACAATTAGAGACTAAAGAGTCTTAAATTAAAATTTGTTTAAAATTATAATTTAATAAAAAAATTTTTAATTTAATTTTAAATTATTAATTAATATCTTATTATATAAATAATTATCATTTTTTGAAAAATTAAAGTTTTTAATTATATTTTTAATAATTATTAAAATTATTAACTTTCGTCATTTATTTCACCCTGACGAAAGTTTCGGATTAAAATTCATTCCGAATCAATCCGTACTTTCAGTCCGAATTGATCAGAATTATTCCGAACTTCCAATCTAAATGATTCTGGTCAATGTGAATGAATCCCATCAACTCGAATAAATCCAATCAATACGAATGAATCCAAATTTATCCAAATTTTTCGGAAATATTTGAATTGATTCAGAAAGACTGGAATGATTCGGATTGAATGATGGGATTGATCGGATTGTCCGGATTCGTTCATATTGAAAAAGCGGATTGATTCAGATTGAATGAATTCGAATGAATTTGACCAGTTTGATAAATACGAATTTTTAATCCAAATGAATCTGATTCACTCGAATTAATCACAATTAATTCAAACTTTCAAGCCGAATAAATCTGGTCAATACGAATGAATCTGAATTTTTATTCGAATTTTTCGGATACATTTGAATGGATTCAGAAAGAACGAATTCATTCGGATTGAATAAATCCGAATTAATCAGGTAAATCCGATCAACACGAAATGTCAATTCGAATTAATCCGGTTTATCCGAATCAATCAGAATGTTTCCTAAAAATGCTGAGAAATTCGTATTCATTCGAATTGCCTCTGGATTGATTCGGATTGAAAGTTCAGAATAATTCTGATTTATTCGGACTGACCGAATTCATTCGGATTAAAAGTTCGGATTTTGAATTATTTTAAGTTATTGTAAATTTTTTTAAAATCGATTCGAGTTCTTCTGAATTCTTTTGAATTATTCTAAATTCTTCCGATTTATTGTGAACTCTTTTGAATCACTTTGAATCATTCTGAATTCTTGCAAATTCTTCTAAATTCTTTTGAAATCTTTTGAGGGAATTTGAAATAATTAAAACGTATTCACACGAATTTAGTGGAAAACAAAAGAATTCTTAAAATTCTAAACAATTTCAAATGATTAAAAGTAATTCGCGATAAATTCAAAAGAAAGCAAGAGAATTACACATAATTCGAAATATTGAATATTAAAAAGAATTTCTTAGAATCCACTTGAATCCCTTCTAATTCCTCGGAACTCACAAGAATTCTATAGGTTACACGAGTTATTTTGAATTTTTGTGGAATTTTTTGAATATTTATAGTATATTTCAAACTCATGTGATTTCTTTTGAATTTTTCTGAATTCTTTTAAATTCGTTTCGAATTGTCAGGAATTCTTGTAAAGTATTTTGAATTATTGTGAATTCTTTTAAATGTTTGTGAATTTTTGTAAAAAAAAAAATTGAATTCCACTTGAATTCTTATTTATTATAAAATTTATTGAATTATAAGTAATTCTTTTCAATTTTTTCGAATTCCCTTGAATCCTTTGAATCCTTTGAACCTCTTGTAAATTCTTTTGATTTCTGTCATATTCTTTTGAATAATTTTAAATTCTGGCTAATCCTGAATTATTGTGAATTCTCTGAAATTCTCATAAGTTATTTTAAATTAGTTTACATTCATTTGAATTCATTTGAATTTATTTCAATTCTTATGTATTCTTTTGACTAAATCATGATTTTAAATGTCTTTTGAAACCTTCTTCTTTTGAATTCTTTCGAATCTATTTGAATTCCTTTGAATTCATCATCCATTCATTAGAATTCTTTCTAACACTTTAAAATTCATCTTGGTACATGAAAATAAGATAAAAAATTATTAAAGACAAAGTTAAATAATATAAAAAAAACTAGTTGTGAATTCGATCTCGGGTGTTCCGTTTAATTATACTTATATTTTTTTTGTGCTCACTTTTGAGCACTTTGCTTCCTCATTATGATGAAGGTGCAAATGAACTTGCTTCCTCATAGAGGAAGTATTAACGATTTGCCTCAATATTTAAAAATAAATATATAATTCTTTTTTCTCGAAACAAAGAATCTTTTGACCTCAAAATGCATATTTTTTAATGAAATTTATTTATATTAGACAAGGGGGGCTTTGCCCCCCTGCGCGCTTCGCGCGCCTACCCCCCATTTGAATTTTGATGAATTCTATGATTTCCAATTTTGATATTATTATTTAATTTATTGATATTTTGCCATCTTCATTGAATGTATATTTTATATTTTAATTGTATATATTTTATTGGCAACTATATTTATGAGAAAATATAGGAACCATGGTCACTATATTTTACAATTCATTTGAAATTCAATGAAATTCTTGCCAAGATCAAGGAGGTTACGCGTTATAGAATCTTATAGGAGTTTCATGAAGGTTCTATAAGAGTTTTATAGCGGTCTTATTATGGTCTTATGGGGTCCTATAGGGATCTTATGGGGTCTTGTGGTAATCTTATTGGTTCTTTAACAGCGGCGACGGCGGCCAAATCTTTTTATAATATAACCCTAAACCTTACCTAACCTAAC
>CAJFCP010025039.1:0-12793 GCA_904066005.1 Synergus itoensis | reverse complement strand
TGGAAATCTGACTCCGGATTCGTAATCAGCGACCCCGAAAACCCCCCCAATAACAAGTTTTATGAAAATCCAACCACTTTTTCAAAAATTTGTCCGCCATATTGGATCCGCCATTTTGAATTTTGGAAATATGACTCTGGATTCGTAATCAGCGACCCCGAAAACCCCCTAAGGTGCTTGTGACTGTAAAATTTGTTTCTTAGAAAAATGTGTGCCGGAAAGGGTTAAAGATTCCTATAATAGGATCATATAAAGGAATCCATATAGGAATTTTCATTAGGGGTGAGACTGTAGCATTATTATCGTTTAAAAGTTCTAAACTTAATTGAAATTATATGGCTGTCATATAGGATCTCACACAGGTACCTATACATATTGAAAGACGGTTCCCATGTAGGATCCTTTACTTTGTATTTTCTACAAAGGTTCCTATGCTCCTGTGTAGGAACCTTTGCAGGATCTTGTGTTGTTTAAAAAAATATATTTTTTTATATAATAATTTGCGATTTCCTTCAGAGGAACTTGCAAAGGATCCTGTACAGCTTTTTTCGCTATGAAAAATCAGAAAAAATTCTGCGGCAGCCGGGTACGAGATTCGAACACCCGAACACCTATCTCTACCCCTTGACTCTTAACAACTAAGCCCCACGGCTAACCTTGCATATGAAATATTTCATAAAAATCCCAGTAAAGTATCACATAAGACAGAGCCGCTGTGATACTTCACTGGGATTTTTGTAAAATATTTCATGTGCAAGATTAGCCGTAGGGCTTAGTTGTTAGGGTCAAGGAGTAGAGATAGGTGTTCGGTTGTTCGAATCCTGTAACCCGGCTGCCACAGAATTTTTTCTGATTTTTCATAGCGAAAAAAGCTGTACAGGTTCCTTTGCAGGTTCCTCTGAAGGAACTCGCAAATTATTATTTAAAAAAATATATTTTTTTAAAACATTGAATTTTTTAAACCATTAAACCTCCTTTGACGCCTCTTGAACACAAGTAGATGACAAATAGGTTGGTTTCTGGTTATATTGGCGAGTATTTTTGTGATTTTTGAAGTGTTAATTATTAATTATTATTAAAAATGCCGAAAGTGAAAAGTACTCGTCGCGTTCGGAGGCATCGAACAATTTGCAACATTCCAAGGTTTCAGAACGAAAACGAAAGTAAGTATAAAACTAGCTTTGAATCCGATCTCGGGTGTTCCATTTAACTATATTTAAATTTTTTGTGCTCATTTTTTGAGCAGTTTGCTTCCTCATTAAGATGAAGTTGCAAATGAATTTGCTTCCTCATAAAGGAAGCATTAACGATTTTCTTAAATATTAAAAGATATATATATATATAATTCTTTTTTCTCGAAAGAGAGAATCTTTCGACCTCATCATTCATAGATTCCGTACGTCGAGACGAATCGATTGACCTGTAGGATTAGTGTTTTTATTTGAACTAATATATGAAAAATTAAAAATTTTCAAAATTACAAATAAAAGCATAACTTCCTTAATATTCAATAAAATTCATTAATCATACAGGTCAATCGATTCGTCTCGACGAAAGGAATCTTTCTTTTATTTACATAAGCTTTGAATTTTCATTATTTGAGAAGTTATAGTCGAAAAATCAATTTTACAAAAATTCAAAATCTACATAAAAATTTTTAAATTCAATATCTTGAAAAATCCTTTGGCACGTTTTGAGATATTGGTGATGCCAATATACCCTTCAAATATTTCATCAATTTATCTACAACAGTCTTTAAGTTAATAGGGCGACAAAAAATGGCGACATCCACACACACATACACACATACACACATACACACATACATACATACATCCGGACAATTGATTAGAATGTTGTATTAGACATTTATCACGTGAGGAAAGTTTAATTAAACCATTTTAAAAATATTGGAAAATGTAACGATTACAAAGCTTCCTCTATGAGAAAGCAATAAATCATAAGTATAATATTTATTTTTATGGAGCAATGAAGACAAATAATTAATCTAAAAATAAAATATAAATATTGTATTTTTACAAAAGATGTAAGAAAATTATTATTACAGCGATTAATGATAATATATAATTATATACAAAACTTCAATTTAATATTTCCAATTTTTTCATTTTACAGCCGTTGTTTGCGAAAAATATAAGGTGACTGATGAGGATGAAGTCTTTTCTCATCTTTGAACAGTTTTCACTAATTCGAAAGATTGGGATGGCAACCGAAATTTGAGGGTGGCGACAAATAATCCGGTTCAGTAGTTTTCTTAAAATATTTAATTATGTATTTCAAATGTTCTTTAAAAATAAATAATTTTACTTTTATAAATGTTTTTACTCATTTTTTATTTAAAAAAATAATTTTTTATTTTAGTATGGCTGAGACTAAAAAAATAAATATAGCCAAGTTGAAGCCAAGTTGGTCGGTAAGTTAGGCTCTGGCGGGTTAGGCGTTTCATTTTTGGGTTGGTCCTGTCTAGATCCCCAAGTTGGGGCCAAGTTTGTCCTAGTTTGGGCCCAGCTAGCGCCATTATAAAATTTTCACACGGGCATCTTTAGTAGTGGTTATTAACTATTGGTATTGGTGGTTTATTGACTATTCTTAAAGATTGTCATTAAAAGCTTCTAGAGCTTGTCATTGTCAGTTGCTAGGAGTGGTTTCTTAACTCTTTAAAGGTTGTTGTTATTAGCTATTGATAAGGGTTGTTACAAACTATTTCTAGGTGTTCTCTAATGAACACTACTAAAGCTTGTTGTTTTTCACCTTGTCAAACTTGTTCTACAAGGTTTGCTACCTAAAATTGCTAAAGCTTTCTTACTCATCATTGCTAAAAGGATTTACTAAAGTTTTTTTCACTACTAATAGACTTCTTTCGACGCTTATCAACAGTTCCTTTATACATATACTACTCTAAACGTAAACTTAAATACTGCCTCGGAATCGATAAGAGAACGATCTGCAGAAACCGGTTGAAAGTAATAATAGTAAAGTTCCTTAACAAGGATAATAATCCTTAACTAGATCCGTACCTGGAATTCAGATTGAGTACTTGTGCTGTTGGGAATACCACTCCCTTTATGCAGGACTCTGTTGTAATCGTCACAGAAGCGGTTCCATTCGTCTTCTGAGACATCTGGATCTGGCTGATCGATACTCTCATGTTTCGCATCGGCTATGTACTCTTCGCAACGTTTCAGAGCAAACACCACTTGACCAATGTCCACCGGAAGTGTATCCCAATCCTTGTCGACAACCCCATCCCGCACGCTCTCCACGAACCATTTCAAGAGTCCCGCAGCGGCTGTTCGACGAAAATCTTTCACGAAGGCGGTCATCTCTCTTGTCAGATTGTAGCTACGTGGAAAGTTGACATCTGCTACCTCCTGCTCATATAGCCAGTGGGAATCTTGTAAGACGTTTGCCATTCCGAGCTACGTGAATAAAACTCAATTATTGTATTTCTCGGTTCTAGTGGGTCGGTTTTTATAAAAACTGTTTTTATTTAAAATTCTACTTTTAATATTATAAATTATTATAATATGAAAAATATTAAATTAAAAATAATATTTAATCATTTTTTGTTATCATTATTTTAGGATTCTTAACAATTATAAGATTAATTTATTCAAATAATTGTGATAATTGATTAAGTTAAATGAATTAACTAATAGCTATTCGGGGCAGTTCGGGATTTTCCGACGTTCGGGTAGAGTCAAGATTTAGATATATTCGGGTTTCGGGATCTTCGGGTCGATTCGTGTTCGGATTTCGAGTCGGCTACGGATTTTAGATTGTTCTTGGGCAATTCGGGTCGGTTAGCGATTTTTGGGGATTTGGGTCGGATTGAAATTTCGGGTCAAGTCGGAGTTTCAGATCTGTTCAGGGTTTTGTATTTGGGTCGGGTCGAAATTCGGGTTTTCGTGTCAAGTCGGAGTTTCGGATCCGTTCGTGATTTTGTATTCGGGTCAGGTCGAAATTTCCGTCGGTTATGTTTTCGGGTCTATTTGGGATTTTTGGGTCTGGTCAAGATTTATATCAGTTCTTTATTTCGGGATGTTCGGGACGATTAGGGTTTTCGGGTTAAGTCGGAGTTTCGGCTTGGGATTTTTAGGGGTTTTTGAATAGAGTCGAATTTTCGGGATGTTCGGATCGGATCGAGATAACGGGAAGTTCAGGTTTTCGGTTCAGTTCGAAACTTTGGAGTATCAGTGTACAGTCGACATTTCGGGATGGTCGAATCGATTCGGGATTTGGGGTATTCGGGTTGGGTTGAAATTTCGGGTTTTCGGGTCAAGTCGGGGTTTTGGTTTGGTTCGAGATTTTGGGGTCTTTGAGTCGAGTCAAGATTATTTGTGTCGGTTATGGTTTCGGGTCTATTCGGGGTTTATATCGGTTTGAGATTTCGGGATGTTCGGGACCATTTGGGTTTTCAGGTTAAGTCGGGGTTTCGGGTATGTTCGGGATTTTGGAATGTCGATTCGGGACGAGATTTCTATCGGTTATTTTTTCGGGTCCATTCAGGATTTTCGGGTCGGGTCAAGATTTAAATCGGTTAGAGATTTCGGGATATTCGGGACAATCCGGGTTTTCGGATTAAGTCGGGAAATCGGTTCGATATTTTTAGGATTTTTTTTCGGATTGGGTCGAAATTTCGGGATGTTCGGGTTTTCAGGTCAAGTCAACGTTTTGGGTCAGTTCGGCATTTTGGGGTTTCGGGCGATTCGACATTTTGGGATATTCATTTCGGGTCGAGATTTCAGAACTTTCGGGTTTTCGAATCAAGTCGGAGATTTCGGGTCGGTTCGGGATTTTGGGGTGTTTGAGTCGAGTCAAGATTTGGATCGGTTTTATATCTCATTTCGTATTTGCTCGAGATTTTACACAAAAAAATGTCGGTTTGTCGGTAAGGTAGGAATCGCGTTAGCTGATATGCCCTTAATGACATAATTATTACCTTGGAGGTGTAAACAGCAGGTTTTTGAAACCTATTCAAGAGAGTGTTACTTTTCAGGTTGCAATCCCAATCAATAAAGTCATTTCGACAATCCCAAATCAAATCAGGCGCTTTGTGTCGTAGCATTGCAAAAATGAGAGCCTTTTGATTCAGCGTTCCATCTGGTTGTCGAAGATCTCCTAAAGATTTGGCTTCTAGACAGGGGACACTTCCTTGAATTAAAAAAAGAAAGAAGCAATTATTAATTTTCATTCATTGTATTAGTTATCCGAACCCTACCTTACCGACAGTTTGTTCTGCAACAACTCACGTCAATACAAAAAGTGATATAGACGTAAAAATTTTGAATATCCACCAAAATACACCAAGGAATGTTTTTACAGTCCTAAATTTTTATAATTTAAGAATTTCTCAAAAATATTTTTTTTTTAATATTTTTTTCAATTTTTTTTTAATTTAAGACTGTAAATGTTTTCCTTAGTGTCTTTAGTAGCTCAAATTCTTTATTAGCTTAAATTCTCTTTTCATAGAGTTGTTGAACTAAAAAAATGTCGGTAAAGTAGGGATCGGGTAAGTTGGACATGCCCTTATATTTTATATTTTCAGGAAGAGTATCAGACTCAATTGAAAGAAAATATTAGAGGTCAAAGTAACAGCCTCTTTGATATTCATCGTTTGGCACTTCTCCAAGGATAAGGGGAAGTCCATTCGAGAAACTATTCCAAGCGCAAAATCTAACCATATGGAAGTGATCTTGTTTTGGTGCTTTCGTACTTCTGGACCCAGCCTCTGTCCTCTAAAGCTTCCTTCAGTTTTGGTAACTCTCCTCGAATTAGAAACACTTTGTGCTTCTGCAAACCAGAAATATTAGTTTTATTTCAATTTTTATTTTCACTAATTTTTTGAAATTTATTTTATATCATAAATAAAAATTTTAGTGGTCTATGTTTTTGGTTAGGGTAATTTTAGTATGAGTCAATATTTTTGGCTATGGTATTATATATACATATGGAGGGTCTGCATATGGATTTAGTAAAAGATTATAAAACACTTGTTACTATACTATACTTTTTAAAAAAATTTGGGTTTATACAAATATTATACTGTCCTTTCTGAGAACATTTTTTATAAACCTTTTTTTAATTTATTTTCCTAACATGTTCTTATAAATTTGTCTCCTGACAATTTTTATTGACTATTGCTAATTGTAAGTTTTGCCTTTAACATTTGAGAAGAGTTGTTTATTGACTGTTACCAAATATGGTTATTATTAACCGTTGATAGAGATTTTTTATTGACTTTAGATATTGTTACTGATTGTTGCTAGGGTTTCTTTTTATTGTTCTAGTCTTGTTTCAAATATTTTCTAAAGAAGTAGATAATAACACTTATTTCAAAAACAACAACTTGTTTTTGAAATAATTGTTATTATCTATCTATCTTCATTGACTACTGCTAAATGTTGTCATTAACCACTGATAAGTACAGTTTATTAACTGTTGCTAAATTTGATTATTACATATTAACAGTTGAGAGAGGTTGTTTACTGTCTATTACTAACTGTTATTATTATCTGTTGATAGAGGTTGTTCCTAACAATGTTCGGATGTTTTTAAAGCTTAATTAATTAATTAATTAATTAATTAATTAATTACCAACTGTTGTTATTATCCGTTGATAGAGGTTGTTACTAACAATGTTTGGAAGATGTTAAAGCTGTTACCAACTGTTTCCGATGTTTTTCATTGACTACTGCTAAATATTGTCATTAACCATTGATAAGTGTAGTTCATTGATTATTAAATTTCGTTATTATTAACTCTTGAGAGGTTGTTTGCTGTCTATTACTAACTGTTGTTATTATCCGATGATAGAAGTTGTTACTAACAATGTTTGGATATTGTTAAAGCTGTTACCAACTATTTCTGGTGTTGTTCATTGATTACTGCTAAATATTGTCATTAACCGTTGATAATTGTAGTCTATTGACTGCTAACAAATGTGATTACTATTAACCGCTGATGGAAATTGTTTATTCACTATTACTAAATGTTTTTGTTAATATGAACTATTTTTAGCAGTTGTTAATAACTGTAATTAGGATATGTTACGAAAGTTTCTTAAAGGTTGCTCTTAACTTATTCTAAGAGTTATTTTCTAACTGTTACTAAACGTTGTTGTTATTAGTCATTGATAAGAGTTGTTTTTGACAATTGCAGAGTGTAATTACTAATCACCATTATTAATTCTTGCTTTAATATTAACTGTTGCTACAGATTCTTCCCAACTCATACTATCGTTTATTGTCTTCTCTCGAAGGTTTGTCACTGATACAGTTGTCCTCACTTCAAATAACATATTCACAAAACTCGAACAAACCCCTATCCGCCCCCTTAACCAATTGAACCAATTTTCTTAACTATCCTAATTTATAAAATATAAGTGAAAACACTTGAGACAAAGAAATACCAAACGAGCTACATTCCCATCCATAAATAAGGATTAGGAGACGACGGATTACTTCAACATCTATTACCTCAACCTCCTTAAGGATTACCTTAACGGCTTTCTCGACTTTGTCTCGAATTTTGCGATAGAGTTCTTTCCTCGTCCATTCCTCCGTGCAACAATCTTCCTCTAACCGGATACCGGAAGTGTAGCCATTCTCCCTTTTTTCCAATTCTTGCGGGGAATAGAAACATGTGTGCATGTGTGGCTTGGAAAAGGAATCGCGTTCCAGACAGGGAATAGTTGTTACTGTATCGTCGACATCCGGAGGTAACCACTGGACTGGAGGGTACTCGGTCCGATTGTAGGGATTGATGGGGCTTTCTTTCCTGTCCAATTCTTCCATCGACAAGCAACCGGACCTGAAACTTTCCAGCTTTTTGCACTGATCCGAAGATGAGGGACTTTCAGTGATTTGGACACTCTTGCTGTCCCTAAGACAAAGTCGAAAAATTATGTTTCTCGAAATCGTCGAAATAAATATGAAATCAGTAAACAACAATCTCATGAAAAGAAAAAGAAATAAAAAATATACAACATAACATGATTCCAATTCGAATTTCAGCAATTTTAGGTCCTTAAACTAAAAGGTTTTACCATCTGGGTAAAGTTTATGATCTGTGTTATGTCGATAAGTTACCTACAGTCGGTAATGTAGGATATCCCACAGTCGATAAAGTAGGTTTCTATTGTGCTTCAAATCTAACTCGGTATAACTATTTTTAGTAATTAAACGTATATTAGATTTTTAACTTGAACTTCATTCGGTACTGCAGATGAGGCTAGAGTGAATAATGCAGATTTTCTGTAATGGAAATTGTCGGTAACTAATTATCCTCTGTCGGGGGGCACTTACCCACAGTCGATAAATGCAGATTGTCGGCAACCAATTACCATATGTCGTGAGAATTACCTACAGTCGGTAAGATATGTACTGCAGATTTAACCGCAGTCGGTAAGTTTTTATCCTTTGTCGGTAATGTAGATTTTCTGTTAAGTAGGTGTCTACTATGGTCTAGGCCTAAACGAGTGAAATATATCTTGTCAACCGGTAACAGAATTCACCTGACGGCCAGGTATATTTCACTCATACCGGCCGAAACTCGAAACCGTGGTAGAAACCTATCTGACCGGCAATCTACATTACCGACTTAGGGTAAATGCTTGTCGATATTCTGCATTACCGTCAATCTGCTTAGCAACTGTGGCCCAATCTGCAGTGTCGACTGTGAGACAGCACTTAGTATGGATCAGAACCCTTACTCGAATGGTAAGTTGAGGTCGAAATTGCTATGCTATACTACTTTATTAGAATTTAATATTATTTGAGTTCATTTTGTTTTGGTATTTTTATAATTTCTACGTCGTAATTGTTTTCTTTCTTTCTCTAATTAATATAGATAAACAGAAGATTAATGTGGGTCATGGCAAGTTTTAAATTGATATTTGAGCAGTTACAAGCTGGAGCAGTTACAAATTTGATTGAAAATATAAAACTTGCATCCAATCGTTTCCCGTTGTGTAAACGAGCTACAATTTGATCCCATGTCCGCACATGCAGATTTCGTGTTTACCCACAATCTCGTCAATAAACACACACGACGTATGTTTATGGTCTAAACAGACGTTTACTCAATTTCATTGAAAATCGATGTCACCAAATTAATTAGGTTTCCCAAAATGATTTACTTCGGTTTCAATTACGAAAAAAAAATAATTACACTTAAATAATAATTATTTAAATGATAATAAATAATTATTATATTTGTATAAAATATTTCAAAAAAATTACAAAAAATTCAAAGAAAGTTAAGTGAATTCTGAAGAATTCGAAAGAAATCTCAATTCAAAATAATTCGAAAGAATTAACAATACAAATGAATACGTAAAAATTGTAAATATTATTATACTTGAGATTATCCCTAGGCTAGGGATATTCAAAGATACTTTACAAATATTCTAAAGTCAGACTTGAACTGAGGGACCCGAAATACGTAGAATAATTTCAACAGAGCCTGAAACTTCCAAAATTTGACACATTTACCCCAGGCTAGGGGAAAATTGTAGGGTCTAGGGAAAATTCTAAAAAATTCAAAGGACTTCAAGAGAATTAAGTTGCATTCACAAGAATTCGAAGGAATTTAGAGGAATTCACAAGCCTTTCAGGAAATCTAAATAAATTCCAAGTTATTCAAAAATATTCCCAGGAATTTAAGAGAATGCACAGATATTCAAAAATGGTAGTGTAATTCAAATGAATTCACCATAATTCCATGGAATTCAGAAGTGTTCAGGGGAATTAAAATGAATTCTCAAGAATTCAGATGAATTCACAAGAATTTGATGGAATTGAAGAGAATTCAAATAAATTCAAAACAATTTTAAGAAATTGAGAAATATTTAAAGGAATTAAGATAAATTCAAAGAATTCACACAAATACCAATATATTCAATGGAATTCGAAAGAATTCAAAAGAATTCAATTAAAATGAATGTGAATATTTAAACAAATTTCTTTTTTTTTAATTATTAATTAAAATTAATTTACCTGTCATCAGTTTGAGATCCAGAAAAACCAGCTAAATCACATTTTTCTTTTTGAATATTTTCTTTAACTGGAGGAGTCAATATTTCATTTCTACTTTCTACTATTTTCCAAACCTGACGTTTCGTTTCTGCAGATTTACTTGGATTTCGACGTTTGGTGCGAACTCTGACATTTTTAGATAAAAGTTGTTTCTCCATTTACTAATATATTCGCCGGTAATTTTCAGTATTTGTAAGAAACATTTTTTTTACCTTAAAAAAAGAGGATTTAACGGACTTTAAATGCGAATGGGCCGAATAATTTTGCTTGTAAAAAAGTTTGGAAAAGAAGTGGTTATGAGTTCAGAATGACTTTTCCATGTATTTTCTTCTTTTCTTTTTTTTTGTAATCGATTTATCGATAGTTTAATTTTTGAAAATTTAAAATCGAAAAAATTTTCAATTCGTATTAATAAATAAAAATATTCAAATATAATTAATAAGAATTTAATAATTACATATTTTCCGGGATTTAAAATAAGCGATAGGTCAAACTGCTGAATAATTAAATTCCGGAAACTTAAAGTCGAAATTTAAAATTACTGAAGATAAATAATTAATTATTTTTAAAAAAATTTAAAATAGGTGTTTTATTAATTTTAATAATTATTATTTTAATTGATAAATATTATATGATTTTTTAATAATTCATCAATTACTGATGAATTCCTTGGAATCATTTAAAATTCTGTTTGTTTTTGATTTTGATATCTTCTGATTTTTTAAAAATTTTCCGTGTTTTAGTTTCTTTTGAATCTTTCAAATTTCCTTAAATTTTGAATTCCTTTCAATTGCTTCGAAATCTTTCGAACTTCTTCGTATTCATTGAAATTCTTTTTGATTTTTCGGATGATTTTAATTCATTTAGAATTCTTTTGAATTCTCCTGAATTCCTTTGTATACTCTTGAATTCCTTGGAATTCTTCTGAACACTTTTAAATTTATTTGAATAAATTTGTCTGGTCTAAATTTATTTAAATCATTTTGAATTCATTTTAATTCTTTAATTTTAATTTCCTTAAATTCGTTTGGATTCCCGCAAATACCTCTGAATTTTTTTGGATTTTTTTTAATTCGTTTGAATTGCATTGAATTTTACAATATTTTTATTTCCTTTGAATTTTTTTTGGACTACTGTAAACTCTCTAAAATACATTCGGTTCCTTTTGAAATTATTTTTAATTCTTTTGAATTCTTTTGTATTATCCTGAATTACTTTGAGTTCTTTTGAATTCCTTTGAATTCTTTTGAATATATCTGAACTTCTTTGAATTCATTGAGTACATTTATTTCATCTAAATTCATTCTTATTCCTTTGAATTCGTTTGGCTTTCCGCGAATACCTCTGAATTTTTCTCAATTCTTTCAGATTCTTTTATATTTCTTTGAATTCGCTTTATTCCTCTAAATTCTTCAGTTCTCTTCAATTCCTTGTAGAATTTATTAACTAAATTAAATTTTAAAATAAATTAAATTTTAAAGTGTGCTAAGCGCATTTCCCTTTACGTAATTCAGACTCTTTTCTCTCGGATAAAAGCCTCATTTAAACCAAGTGAAGGAAGCCTTTGCTAACGGCAGGCTGAAGAAAATTTTAGCTGACTGGATATTATATACGTATTTTATTTTTTTTCATTTTGTATAATGCAAGTTGAATATACTTGGTGCAGAACGGTCGACGGATTAACTAAGTAACCGCACCCAGGTCACTCCCTAATCAAAAAAGGCTCCAGAATGCTTTTAAACTTTCCATCTACAATTATACTCTTATACATAGAAGCCTCAATTCGACTCTCCATTATTTTAATTATATTTCAAAGACAACCAGGAAAAGAGAGAAGAACTTTGCAAAATTATTATTATCCCAGAGTTTAAGTATAATCTTTAGAAATCCTGTCGTAATTTTCATAATATATATAAAATTTAAATATTTGTAACGTCCGAGATAAATAGACGCACTTACCTTAATTACATTTATAGAATATTCCTCGTTTTCTATCCGGTAACAAAGTGAGATAATAGAATTATCACACGGTGCTACTAGAGTCGGGGATGAGGATAATTGAACAGAGCGAATTTCTTTATAATCTAAATATTTATTCATAAACAATTACAGAAAGGGGGAGGTATACAATTATCTAAATTAGATGGAGAAGAGCTTCGTCAGGAATCCGTTTAGCCTTGCGGCTGGAACCTTTCAGGTGTTTCTTCAAATAAACCCAATATGCAAACGGATACGCATACGCATACGCTTTTGCGTAAAAAAGTATACTTTTTTACGCAAAAGCGTATGCGTATCCGTTTTGCGTATTGGGTTTATTTGAGGAAACACCTTTCAAGAGTCAGGTACTAGATTTCTTTGGATTTCTTGGATTTCTTGGATTCGATTAGGATCTCTGGATTCACAAACTCACAATAGTCGAAGAACAAGCGAAAGCTTCGGATAGAAATGCATTCCGAATCAATCCGAATCATTCCGGAATTTGTGTCCGAACCAAACAGTTTCATTCCGATCTAATCCGAAGGAAGTTTTCAATCCGAATTAATCCGAAGCCCATTCAAAATCTATCCGAACATTTAATCCGACTGAATCCGAATCAATCCGTCAATCCGAATGAGTCAGAATTAATTCGAACTTTCAAAAAATAAAGAGGGTACCTCTTAGTACTAATAAATATTTAATTTTGTCATATTTAAAAATATGACAAACATTTATATAAAGTGTTTCTCCATTCAGAC
>CAJFCP010025038.1:54541-67701 GCA_904066005.1 Synergus itoensis | reverse complement strand
ATGAAACCTTTTTTGTTTTCGATTATTTGTAGGGTTAGGTTTTTCTAAAGTGTTCAACAAGAAGGATGAAGAGGACCTTTGTGATTATATTCTACATGTTCGGATTAACAGCTCAAGATATTAGAAAACTTGCTTTTCAACTAGCAGTAAAGTTGAAACTTAAGCACAATTTCAACATCGAGAAACAAATGGCAGGAGAAGAATGGTTGAAGAGTTTTACGAAAAGAAATCCACAATTATCATTTCGCAAACCAGAACCAACCTCAGCTGAGCGAATAAAAGGGTTTAATAAAACAGAAGTAAACAAATTTTATGATCTTCTTCAGCGGATTATTGAAGAGCACAATTTCACACGTCATAGAATCTTTAATGTTGATGAGTTCGCGACAGATATCGTTCCAAAATGTGTGCCTAAAATAGTAGCTTTAAAAGGAAAGCATCAAGTAGCTTGTCGACAATCGGCTGAACGAGGACAATTTGTGACTGCTGAAGTATGCTTCTCAGCAAGTGGTCAATATTTACCGCCAATGCTAATCTTTCCTGGACAAGGCTATAAAGAAAAGTATTTAGAGGGAAAGCCAGAAGGTGCGTGGGCAGTGTTTAACAAAAATAGGTAGATCGATACAGAAATCTTTACTAAGTGGTTCAAATGGTTTATAACACAGACAAATTGCAGTAAGGAGTCGCCTGTGCTATTAATTTTTGATGGGCATGTGTCACATGTAAAAAATATTGAGTTGATAAATATAGCTCAAGACAATGGTGTTATCCTTTTGTGTTTACCACCTCACACAACCCATCGACTTCAACCACTTGACGTAGCTTTCATGAAGCCATTAAGTTCTTATTACGCAAAAGAAGTGCAAAAGTGGTTGAGGGGACACCCTGGCAGAGTCGTCACTATGTGTGATGTTTTCTCCATTTTTGGAAAAGATTTCGAGCAAGCTGCTACTATAGCCACAACAAAAAACGGTTTTGAAAAAACTGGGATCTGGCCGTTTGATAGAGATCTTTTCTCAGACAAGGATTTTGCTGCAGTTCTTACCGAAGATAATAGCAGTTCTTTCAGTAGTATTGGCGATAGTGAGTAATTATTATTTTATAATATCCAAATAAAACTTTTTTAACAAAATTTAAATTGTTTTGAATTTAATTAAAAATATTTTTTTAATTTTATTAACGCGTTCTCTACAAATTGAAATAATATATTTTTTATGTTACAGAGGAAAGAAGATGTTTCAGAAGTCTTATTGAAGAAATCCAATGCGAAATCGATGGTGGACAAGGATTTCATATTTTACGAACAGCAAAATCTCAAAACATACAGGTTGAAAATAATATTGAAGCTTTTGTGGCTGAAAACGAATGAGAAAGCAATGAGCAAACAGTTGATAGAGAATCTATAAAAGAACCAAAGAGACAAGCACAGTTTGATAACGTAGACGAGCTTCTAAGTCAAAGCGAGTTAGTTAAAACTAACAATATAAAATTTGATTTGGCGGTGAGCTTATTAAATTGAAATATTTTTTACTTTTGTTCTAATTATATAAAAATTCGTTATCACAGGAATATAAATTATAGCTATTGCATGGAATTTATTTTTATCACAAAACAAATAAATTCAAATATCAAAATTAAAATTTTTAATGTGATTTTAAATTGAAAGTATGAATATTAATATTTTCAACGTGCCTTATATGTATTTCATCTTTGAGGCATGATTAGTATGTCAGTAGATATACTCCGTTTCCAAAATCTCTTACATTACGTCCCGAATGTTATTTATATTTTTTTGGCTCTAGAAAAAATCATTTATGTTGTTTAATTTTCTAGGACTTCGTGCAAAAACCAACGGATTGTGTTCAACTGTCCTTACCTGTCTCTGACATCAGTAATATTGACTCGGCTCATGTCAAAGTCATAAGTTCTGTTGACATGAATATTCAGCAGAATTTTGTAAAAAAGAACACGCCAGTTAGTAAGCAAAAAGGACGCAAGAGAGGATTTACGGCTATCGTTACATCTCTAGAATATAAAGAAACTCTTTTACAGAGTAAACTATTGAAATCGAAACCAAAAACACAACGAAAGAAACAAGAAAATGACATCAATAACAATCAAGCATTAGCCGCAGCAAAAAACGAAGTAAAATTCGAAGTTCCTATTCAACTGGTTCAGTATGTGCAACCAGCACCACTTCAGATTAATCCAAAAATGCCAGTAAGTTCATCTTTGCTGCCCAATCAACCATTGCAGATGTTCCCTTCGCCTTCCAATCAAGTGCAGCCCATCACATACACGCAAATATCTCCAATGATGGTCCATACAGTGCTAACGCAAATGCAAGAACAAAAACAAGCAGAAATAATTAATCAGACGCAGCCAAGCACATCTTCTAGAATTATTTCTCCTGTAATGATTCAACCAGTGCACAGGTCAGATTTGACAGTGCCCAATAAATCCTTGCAATTGGTGGCTCCAGCAACTGCGAATACTGGACTAAGAATTCGACCGGTGCCAATGCAAACACGATGTCAACGGCCAGCAAAAATGTTTGCTAAAAAGGAAATGCAAATGCAACCCACTAAATCCACTAAAATTATTTCGTCAGCAACGATTCAGCCAGTTCCGACAACAATTCGACCAGTACAAGGCTTCTTGAATACTGGAATAAGCATTCGACCGGTGCTTAATTAATTCGCATTAATTTATCATATAAAGATACGTTCAGAATATGTTCAATGATCAGTTCCAAAGTTTATTTTTTTAGAATAGACATATTCTATTATAGTTGTCGATAGAGTACCTGTTCTGCTGTGATTTAGATTTATGAAAATGTGTTCAAGATTTATTCCTATGTACCTATCTTAAGAAGATATTGTGATATTCTGTGATCAGTAGGTATAATAATAGAAAATGTAAAAAATTTAATAAATATTATTACATTTCTAATGATTAGGTAGGATTCAAATTTCAATTCCCCATATACGGCGTACAGAATGCATTCTTTCATATTTTTAAGGTCAAATTTTAAAAAATTTCTAATTTTTCTTTTAAAATATATGAAAGATATATTTTTTTTATTTAATATGTTTTTACATAATACCTACTCCTATAAAATAATATATAATAAGTCTTCAAATTAAGTGGCTCATCCCGCCCCAGTGCATGTCTCATCCCGCCCCAGGCATGGGGCGATATGAGCCAAGCGCACTAGTCTTTCATTTTCGTTTCTAGTACCGCAAATTAGTTCTTTTTTACCTTAATCTTGGTAAAATTATTATTAAAAATGTTTATGGGTGATTGTAAGATTGTGGGCAAACTTGAGGTCCCAGTACTATACAATTCATAATGAGCTTCATTTGATTTTTTAAATTTATTTAATAAATACTTATTATCATTGTGAACAACAATCTGAAAACAATTTTTTAATTTTTATTCTCATTTTATTTAATTTGATAAGAAAATACCTCACTCGTGTGGGGTTGCTAGTCCCCCATCGGGCGCCTCCCCAGGTTGTGGATAGGGGAATGCCTCCCAGACATGGGTGGTATCGGGGAAATTAAATACCTGAGGTGGACAAAAACTAGCTAGGGGAAGGAACCCTGAATATTAAACCAAAAATGGAAAAGTGTGGGAAAAACAAATTACCCCAAGAGAGTAGAAATCTCTCCACCGATTAGGACCGGGTTGAAGCCCCGGTGGTCCGTGCCGGTTCCAAGGATTTTGAGGGGAACCAAACACACGAAGCATTAAGAGAAGGAGAACCCACGCCATCATGGATGAGAGTATGGAGTTCTTGTTCTCATGAAACAACAACAAAAAAGTATGAGGGCACTACATAACGCTATAAAATGCGCCAATGAAGCCCTCCTGAAGAATGCACCAATGCCAGTAAAAACAAACATGGCACTAGCAATGGAGCATGTGAAAAGCATGCAAAACACCGGTGTAGCTCTAAAAGCAGCAAGGGTTAACTTGGACAAAGAATTGTCGGGAAGAATGTTACCCATAAGAGTGCGCAGGCAAAGAGAGAGAGCCGCTTCGCTGGGAAACATGGTTGCCACCCCGCAACCGAGACCAGGAAAGCGAGGCGCATCAAAAACCCCGGAGGAGAATACCCCAAAGAGGGGAAAAGAAGAGGAAGTCTCCGTAGCCACTCGAAAAAACCTGGAGACAGAGATGGGGGCAGAGACAGGAGAAGTCTCTTCCAAAAAGGAAGACGGTCCGTGGCAAGAGGCCAAAAGAAAGAAGAAGAAACCCTTAAAAAAGAAGGGCGAAGTAACACCGAGATCGAAGCGTGTCAGGAGATCCAGACCCAGCGATGCGATCAAGCTAACGGCGAAGGAAGGTCAGTCTTACGCAGATATCCTGAAGGATATGAAGAAGAGCGTAAACCCGACAACCACGAGCACAGAGGTCCTCTCGATCAGGAGAACTAAAAAGGAAGAGATCCTCATTGGTCTCAAAAAAGGGCAAGACAATGCCGCTTTCAGCCAATCGCTAAGCAACGCGATTGGGAACAAGGCGGAAGTCAAGTCCTTGATCACCAAGGAATCCTTAGAAATAAGGGACCTTGATGAAATGACCACAGAGGAAGAGACAGTTGCAGCTGTGAAAGCAAAACTGGTGAAGGAGGACTTGCAAATATCTTGCAAGCTACTCACGAGGTATGGAAAAGCCAAGGCAGCAGTAATACAGCTGCCACAGACTGATGCAATAGTCCTCAAAGAGGTGGGTAAAATCAAGATCGGCTGGATCAAATGCAGAATCCGCGAAAGAATCGAAGTACCAAGGTGTTTTAAGTGTCTTGGATACGGACATACAATCAGGAACTGCAGTGGTCCCGATAGAAAGGAAGACTGCTGGAAATGTGGCGAAACGAACTACAAGCACGAGTGCACAAACACCCCAAAGTGCACGACATGTGCGAACAAGGGAATGGTGGAGACTAAACACCTTCCAGGCAGCCGCTTCTGCCCCACCTTTAGACTGGAGCTGAAAAAGAGGAGGAATGAGCCAGGAACATAATGATACTCCAAGTGAACCTGTGTAGGAGCAAAGCAGCTCTAGATCTGCTGAAACAAACGGCCAAAGAGAGGAAAGCTGATATATTGCTCTTTAGCGAGCAATGTAAAAAGCCAGACCTCTCAACCTGGTATCAAGACATAATTGACAGGGCTGGGATCCAAATCCTTAACCCAAGGCTACAAATTAGTCAATTCCAGGAAACCGACAGTGGACACGTGTGGATAGAGGTGGAAGTTATGCGGATTTACAGCTACTACTTTTCGCCGAACGATCACCCGAATAAGTTCGAAGCGGAGATCCAGGACCTCGAAGATAGTGTAAGGGCAGCAGGGAAAGAAGCCCTCATAACTGGCGATTTCAATAGCAAATCGCCGCAATGGAGCGAAACCAGGCTGGACAAGAGAGGAGTCATCGTAGAAGAGATGGTGGCAAGGAGCGACCTAACGGTCGTAAATACAGGCCATGAGTTCACCTACACAAGAGATGACTCAGGATCAGTAATCGACCTGACAATAGCGACTGCCGGAATAGCCAGGAGAATAACCGACTGGACTGTTCTCGACGAGGAAACTCTAAGCGACCATCGGTACATAGAGTTCTCTATTGACCAGCACACTAAGAGAGGAAAGACGACAGGAAGTCGGGACAAGAATACCAAGCACCCGTCTTGGAACACAAGGAAACTCGACGAGGGAAAGCTGTGGCTCTTTCTGGAAGAAGCAAGATGCATTGACGAGCTCAATTGGGTGAAAAAACCCGAAACAACGGAAGCCCTAGTTGAAGCTACTCGAAACAAAGTGATCGCTGCATGCGACGCGTGTGCACCACGAGGCAAACTCGACAGGAACATAGGGAACTCTATGTACTGGTGGAATGAGGAACTGGCACGACTGCGCAAAGAATGCCTGAAAAAGAGGAGGGAGAGTACCCGATCCAAGGGAAAAAGGACCCGTAAGACCAAATGGAAGGACGCAAAGAAAGCCTTCAAAAAAGCGATGAAAGAGAGCCAGTCAAAGTGCTGGAAAGATTTGATTGCTGAGGTCGAGAGGGACACGTGGGGTTTGGCGTATAAAATAGTTACCAAGAAATTGGTAACTAGACAAAAGACCCCAGGACTGGATAACCCGCGGTGAGTCAGGAAAATAATCAAGGCGCTCTTTCCACGGGAAGGAACATGGGTAAGAAAGGAGTGGAAGGACGTGGTGGTGAAGAAGGAAGATCTCTTTACCCTGGATGAACTAAAGTCGGCGGGATCCAAAATGAAAACGAGCAAAGCACCAGGCCTGGATAGGATACCGAACATAATCTTACGAAAGATTATCGAAGTATACCCAGGCATGTTGCTCGAAACATTCAATGCCTGTCTTCAGGAAGGAGTGTTCTTCAGCGACTGGAAGAAGCAGAAGCTGGTTCTTCTTAGGACGGGAGACAAACCGCTGAACGAGACATCGTCCTACAGGCCAATATGCCTTCTGGACTCAATGGGGAAGCTTTTGGAAGGGCTGATCCTCCAACGACTGGTCAGTCACATGACCAGAGAATAGAGCCTGTCCCAGAAACAGTTTGGATTCCGAAAAGGCTACTCGACTGTCGACGCGATCTAGACAGTGGTTGACATGGCAAGGAAGGCAAGAGATAAGACCGGGAGACTGAAGAAGAAGGGGTTTTGCGCTCTCGTTTCAATAGACATCTGCAACGTCTTCAACTCAGTACGGTGGGAAAACTGCATTGAAGCTCTAGAGAGTAAAAGGGTCCCAGCATATCTGATTCGTATGCTAGACAACTATCTGAGCGATAGATGGGTGGTCTACGAGGGAGACTCTTGGACAGTCAAAGAGGAAATGACGTGCGGTGCACCACAGAGCTCAAGGGTAGGGCCTGTCATATGGAATATCACATATGATAACTTCCTGAAAATAGAGCTTCCCGAAGGCACTGAATTGGTAGGATTTGCAGACGATACTCTTATCGTCTGTGCAGCGGAAAACGTCGACATCTTAGAGCTGAGGGTCAATGAGAGCCTGAGGAGAGCCAAGCGCTGGCTGGATGGGAGAGGCCTTCAAATGGCCTTACACAAAACAGAAGCAGTGCTGGTCACAGACAGGAGGTCCTTTAGGATCCCTAAAATAGAACTGGAGGGGACGGAAATAAAGTGGAAAAACCAACTCACCTACCTCGGAGTTGAGTTGGATAGGAAACTAAACTTCCGTCACCATGCAGTAAAAGTGATCAACAAGGCCATCGAAAGCAGAGGAAATATCTCTAGGTTAATGCCCAACGTGGAGGGACCAAGAGAAGCGAAAAGGAGAGTCCTCGCGTCTATCTTTCACTCGAAACTGCTTTATGCAGCACCAGTGTGGGCGACGACCGCGGCAAACTACTCCTTGGGGAAAATGCTAGCATCGGCGCAGAGAGGTATGGCATTAAGGATCACCTCGGCCTACCGCACAGTGTCCACCAGTGCGATACTTGTTCTCGCAAGTGTCCCGCCGATAGACCTCCTAGCCCTTGAAAGGAAGGAGATCTATTGCCAGAGCAAGGAACGAGCTTGCCTCACAAACGAGGAAGACAACAGGCGAATCAAAGGCGAGGTGAAAAAGGAAGCCAGAGCCAGACTAACGCGCGAATGGCAAAAGTGCTGGCTGAAAGCAAGCACAGGCAGATGGACGCACCCGCTCATTCCACAACTCCTCACGTGGTTGGGAAGAAAGCATGGTGAAGTCGGTTTCTACCTAACGCAAGCCTTAACCGGTCATGGATGCTTCAATGCGTACCTCATTCGGTTCAAAATCAGGCAGTCGGAAACTTGCGACTTCTGCAACGACCCCATGGACGACGCCAAGTACACGTTGTTCGTCTGTCAAAGGTGGCAGACATACCGAGAAGAGATGAATACCGAAACGGGCATAGAAGTTAAGCCCGAAAACATGGTCTCTCTTATGGTGGAGTCTGAGGAAAAGTGGAGGAGCATAGAGACATTTATTGTCAAAACTATGCGCGACAAGATCCTCGAGAACCAGAGATTGGCAGCAACGGGTGAAGCCTAGGCATCAAAAGGTATCCGCAAAGACAGGGATAACGGAAGAGTCGCTAACGCGACTATAAAGGGATCTCTGCTCTCGAAGTGAAGCCCTCACGGGCAGTACCGCGAACAGATTCATAGGCCCAGGAAACGAAGGTTTTAGTTTTAGTTTTAGTCTGTATGTCCAGACCCGTCCTGGAAGAGTCCGGCACAACGTCTATCAAAGATTTGCCATTTTTCCTTCGGTTAAAAAAAAAAATAATAATAATAATAATAATAATATTTTTTTTTGGGAAGGGAGGGGAAATGCTTTATGCACGGCGTGTGGGACTTCCAGGTTTTGACATTCTCACACTCACTCACCGGGGTCGCACAAGTGGGATCCCGGGGAACAGAGAGTGAGATTGCCATGTTAGGCTTACCCGCTAAAACCACATCCCTTTTCTTCTTGGCAGAATTCCCCCCGGAACCGCTTTCGCATTACTTCAGGGGGTGCCGTTTTCTAGCCATCTAAGGCTCCTGCGATTCATCGATATCTGGGTTTAGATATCCTCCCTCTAACTGCTGACATGGTGTTCATCAGCGGGACGGTGTAGCACAAGGTGTTCTTCACTCTTCTTCTTGCGTGAAACTACTTCCACGTAGTTCGCTCCTTTTTCCCAGTTTTCGTCACCGCTAAGCCTTTGGCGATGATGTTCTCTGGGCTTATCTGTCCGATGTCTGCTTCCAGCGACGTCCTTTCCTCTATCTATCTGTCACACATGAACAACGTGTGACACGCGTCATCCTTACACAGGTCGCAATACCTGCAATCCGCACTTCCTGCTTTACCGATTTTGTGCAGGTATGCTTGGAAATACCCGTGGCCTGATAAGAATTGTGTCAGGTGGTAATCCACTTCTCCATGTGCTCGGTCGGTCCAGGCTGTGAGATCGTTTATAAGCCTGAACCTCCACCTACCTCTGGATTCGTTTCGCCATCTGTTTTTCCACAGATCCATGGTGTGTGCTCGGCACTCCTCTTTTGCGGTGGCTTTTCCGACCTCACGCTTCTTCAGGAAAATTTCCTTCTTCTCGCAGGCCAACAGATCGATTGGGATAATCCCAGCGATTACCATTATCGCAGGTTCGGAGACTGTATGGTAGGAGCAATCAACTCTCAGCGCTCCTCTTCGGTGCACACCGGCCATGCGTCTTCTGTACTTGTCTATCTTGAGTGCGTCAGCCCATATTTCGGCGCCGTACAGCAGGATAGACGTTGTCACCGTCATTAATAGCCGGCGTTTGCTCGGTTTAGGCCCACCAATGTTAGCCATCAGTCTGCTTAGGGCCGTCGTGACTGAAGCCGCCTTATAAGCCGCTTTCTCTATTTGTTTCCAGGAGGACAGCTTTGTATCCAGGAGGATTCCTAGATACTTCACTGCTCCTTTGGTCTCTACCGTCTCACTTCCCACTTGTAGCTGAATGCAAGTGTAGATTCTCCTGGTCGTAAGGATCACTATCTCCGTCTTCTGCAGGGCGAGGCTCAAGCCGTGCTGCTTCATCCAATGGCAAACACTGTGCATGACATTGTTCAGCTTTCTCTGCGTTTCTTCGATGTTCCGCGCCACTATGGCTGCCGCGATGTCATCGGCATAGCCTACCAGAGATGTACCCTTCGGTAGTTCCAGTCAGAGGATGCCGTCATAGGAAATGTTCCAGAGGTCTGGCCCCAGAATAGATCCTTGCGCAGTCCCTGCTGTTACTTCTCTTCTGCGGGGACCGTCATCGGTATCGTAAAGCAGCATCCTGTTCCTCAGATAGCTTCTCACCATTCGGAGAATATACGGCGGCACCTGAAAAGTATGCTCGAGAGCGAATATAACGTCTTTCCATCTAGCCGTGTTGAAGACATTCCTCACATCCAACGTGACCAGAAACATGACTGGTCGCGAGTAGTGATTCCCCTATCTGGTAGACATACCAGCTTCCATCACGCGCTGGACACCCTCCACTGTGCCACGACCTTATCTGAATCCGAACTGTTGATCGGAAAGATCACCAGCCGCTTGGACCGCCGACAGCAGACGAGGTTTTAGGAGCTTTTCCAAAAGCTTTCCGGCAGTATCCAACATGCACAAAGGCCTGTAGGATGACGGGGAGCCTGGTTTGCCCTTGCCTTTGCTTATCAGCACCAGTCTCTGCTCTTTCCATTTTTTGGGGAAGTTCCCGGTTTTTAAACAGCTGTTATACATGTCTAAAAGTAGCTGCGGGTTATGCCGTTCAACTTTTAAATATTAGGCTTTCCCCTTAAAAAGTAATTATCTGTTTATGATTCAAAGTACTGTCCGTCACTAGCCACTACTTTTTGCGAACTTTCGGGAAATTGTCGGATACCATCTCGAAAAAATGATGCGTCTTTTGAGACGATCCACGAATCGATCCATTTTTTGACTTCTTCATAAGAGTGGAAATGCTGCTCAGCTAGGTCATGTGCCATCGATCGGAACAAATGGTAGTTGGAAGGAGCAATGTCTACAGAGTACGGTGGGTGGGGTAAGACTTCCCATTTTAGGGTTTCCAAGTATGTCTTGACAGGTTTTGCGACATTGGCCGAGCATTGTCTTGTTGCAGGATAACTTTATCGTGTCTCTTTTGGTCTGTGGCCGTTTCTCCTTAAATGTACAGCTCAAACGCATCAATTGCGTTCGATACCGGTCCCCTATGATGGTTTCACTCGGTTTCAACAGCTCATAATACACCACACCGAGCTGGTCCCACCAAATGCAAAGCATAACCTTAGCACCGTAAATATTTGGTCTGGCCATTGACGTAGATGCATGTCCGAGCTTTCCCCATGATTTTCTACACTTGGGATTATCATAGTGGACCCTTTTTTTATAAATGTTGATATTTAGGACCAGATAAACTAAGGATAAACGTACTTTAATGCTTTAGCTCCAATTTTAGAAATATTCAATTTGATATCTCAAAAAATGTAGAAGTAACGTTGCAGGGAAAAAAATGTCCGTAAGGTAGGGATAGGGTAAGTTTTAGATGGGCTTAATGCCATAATCTAATCGTTTTTCGAAATTATCTCAATTTTTCCCTTACTTTAAGGGCGTTAGATTCAAGTGTTAAGCTCAAAATTCCATTCTCCATTTTACTCAACCAAAATTATAGATAAATATTTTTTTGCTCTGTATCACTAATCATTTTGCAAATATAAAACTGCGTACAGTGAGAAAAAATATTTAGATTCGATACTTTTTCCATAAAACGACGAATTCAAAATCTAACTTTAAAATTCAATATTATCGTTTTACTTAAAAAAATTTGAATTAGGTATTTTCTCGCTCTGTACGCACAATTCTGGTCAAAAATTTATTAATTTTCCAGAGGGAAAAAATCCCAATTTTAATATTTGTTAAGTAAAATGAAGAAATCGAATTTTTAGATTAGAATCAACCATTTTCAAAACACATAAATATTAATTCCTGATAATAAATGTTACTTGTGAGTAGTCGACATTTGCAATAAGTCAATTCCGATCCGCAATTTTGTTTTTTCAACATTTTGATTCGAAATTTGAAATCAGCGAGCTTAAAATCATAATAATTAGCATCCAATTTTTGGATAGGCATCTTGGTCTCTTTTTATCGCCTATTTTAAATCCAGCCCACTATGCGCTGCCGGTGCACCGTATTATTTTTTATTTAACTCGAAAACAAAAAAAAAAAGGATATCTTGTATTTCAGGTAATAGTGTAATAGAAATAGTGTCTATCACCACAAATTTCAAAAATTCCACCTCCCCTATCTCGATCAATTTTTCTCCAATCGAAAAAAATTTTTCCTGTAAAATACTACACAGTAGGACTACACTTTGCCCTAATTTGAGTTCCATCAGATAAAGACAAATTTCAGGGTAGGAATATTTGAGAAAAAATGCCCCATCTCTAGAAACTCTCTGTGAAATAAACTGGGAAGCATCAAGCTAATTTCTTTTCACAGCACGTCTGTGGAAAGTTAGATTTTCCGCCTCTCCGAAGACTACGGAAAGTAGCCGATTTCTGAGGTTCTTACTTTACACCTCTAGAAGTGTAAAGTAAGAACCAAGTTCAGACCATGATTGCATGATTCAACTCCAGTATTCTTCAGCGCCGACAGCGCCTTTGTGGCCACACTGCTCATTAACCCTTAAGTGGTAACGTCATTTTCGGCACCTTTAAATGGTATCGTCGGGTCACTCGTGTCTGGCGCTTTGAAAAGTTTTGTAAAGTACTCTAAAAAATTCCGAAAAATTCATGAAATCTCTTCAACTATCCTAGTATAAGGATCAATCACTATATTGTTGATTTGATCATTTGTTTAAACAATATAATCAAATAAACAAATAAACACGTGAAAAATGCAGCATTTTGTTTAAAAAATTATAACTTTGGACGTAATATATATTTTTTTTTAATCAAACGAGAAATTAAAGCTTAAGAATGGTACTTAAAGAAAAAAAATATTGAGATTCTGTATAATTAAAAGGAATGTTTGTTCTGAAAGCATGAAAATCAAGTTTTTTCAAAGTACAGAAAGAGGTATAATTTCCAATAAAATAGTCATTATTTTATTTTTTATCAATTTCATCTATCAGAATCACATCAATTTTCAAAGTTCACTCAAAAATGAAAAGAATATAAAAATAAAAAATGATGGCAATGCTGAGGCCAGATTATAATGCGCAATCACCGCATAAATCATATTTGTATTCTTCGCACACAGGCCTGCGATGCGACACTTGAAAAAAAAAATCAGAAATTCGAATTTCCATTAAAATTTATCTTTAAAAAATATCAGGTAAATTTAACCAAACAATTTATAATGAAAAAAAAAACAAAATTTGGAAAAAATAGTATATTACTTACCTTACAGTCTTACACTTTTCGCCACCGTTAATGGTATCGTCGGGTCACTCGTGCCTTTTCGGAATTTCGATAGGCTCCTATGAATGCTGCTTACCGATTACAGTGACGTCACTTAGGGAGCTTATAGCCTACTAGTGTACAATTTTTTAGAGTATAGTCTGTGTCTGCCCCCACCCTTCTCTCTAAGCTAGTAAGTGGAGAAGGTTTGGGC
>CAJFCP010025038.1:25737-40167 GCA_904066005.1 Synergus itoensis | reverse complement strand
GGTCTCATGAAGCAGTTCGTCAAAGCTCTGGATAAGGATGGTGAATGTTTCGGAAACTTAGGGCAGAATTTTCCGGGCATAAGCGATGCCAAACTAAAAGAAGGTATCTTTGATGGTCCGCAAATTCGCACTTTGTTCAGAGATGGCAAATTTTTCACAAAAATGAATCGTGACGAAATGGATGCATGGACCAGTTTCCAAAAAGTCTCAGAGAATTTCTTAGGAAATCAGAAAAGTGAAGATTTCGAAAATTTAGTTCAAGATTTATTGAAAAACTTCAATAAGTTGGGTTGTTTGATGATTTTGAAATTACATTTTCTACACTCTCATCTCGATTACTTCCCAGAAAATCTCGGAGACTACAGTGAAGAACAGAGTGAACGTTTTCATCAAGATATTAAGGAAATGGAATCTTGGTATCAAGGAAAGTGGGATGTAAACATGATGGCAGATTTTTGTTGGATGCTCAAGAGGGACACCGAGATAAAGACGCAAAAGAGAAAGAGAAATCCGTTACATAGATCTTTTGAGGACAAAAGGGTTAGCTACAAAAGAAGAAAAGTGTGAATTTTTGCAATATCACGAAACGCTGTTTGCATCTTGGAGTACCTTCATCTCTATGAAGGTAATGCACGGCTAATTCGATATATATGCCTGGACAGAAGTTTCACGAACTATGCACATATCATTTGTGATCGGGGTGACAGGTTTGGGGCAATTCTGCGACCGTATCCAGATAGAACGACCCTCAAAAACATAGAAATACTAGTCATCGCCTCTCAAACGACTTGATTGACCTCAACCAGACCTTCAAATGTCCTTGACCCTGACGTTCTGCAGTCTAATGGACCTCGAATTTGGACTCAGCGACCTTCAAAACGTACGAAAACTGTAGTCAAGTTCCACGAAGACACATTTTCGTATTTTTGCAATCGTCATTCGAACTATCAAGTTACTAACTTAAATTGACCTTGAAATGACCTTTAGGATCATCATAAAAATAAAAATGAATACCATATCTGGATGTAAGATTTCCCGTTCTTTCAGAATTTGCAGTCAAAAATTAAATTTTCTCACATTTTGAAAATTTGACCTTGAATTGACCTTGATCCAGACATGATGGAATCAAACGGATTCCAGATTCAGATTCAGCGTCCATCAAAACCGTAGAAATGAACGTCACCTTCTTTCAATCAATTTTTTTGCCAATTTGACCTTCAAATTCCCTTAAATTTGAAGTGATGGAGCAAAACGGACTCCGGATTCGGATTCAGCGCGTCAAAATACATACGAATATATAGGTCCGGTTCTTGGTACAGACCACTTTTTTTTTTGTGCCTGTGTTATTACACACCTGTCTTTTTTTTTTCTTCCGTTAGTTGATCTGTTCGCTCATCTACTAGTGCCTCGAGATTATTCGCATACTTCTCCATCATTGCCATCATATTATCAAAAATATTGGGCTTCCTAGAACGAAAATAATACTTCACTCCTTGTTAATCCGTGGTACCCAACACAATTGAATCCAAAATCAATTCGATCACAAGTACAGCTAAGCAGGTATCAGGTAACTTACCGACCGTACAGTTACAGACCTTACAATGATTCCCATTCGGTAACATTACCCTTAGCCGATAATGCAAATTTCTACTGTGTATCGAAATTCAATTGATATATCAGTGACCTACCTTGCCGCCGAGTGACTTGTTGTTTTACCTGCCAAGTTTTTGAATTACCTGCACAGAATAAATAATGAGGCTACAGGCAGTGCTCTTTCGGATTGCCTCTTACCCTCCCTCGTTAACATTACTCTCAGTCGATGAAGCAGATTTCTGCGATTAATTCATGCATGGTTGGTATATTAATGAACTTCCTTGCCAGCTGAAAGTAATGTTACCGACGGATAATAGGAGTAACTCGGTAATTACACTGTCTCTATTACTCTATTACGTAGGCTGTACGGGCAATTCAAAAACTTTGTAGGTAAAACACCAAGTCACTCGATCGGTAAGGTATATTACTGACATCGACTCTACTTTGGTCTACAGTAGAAATCTGCATTACTGATTAAGGGCAATATTACTAAAAGAGGGTAAATGCATGGTCGGTAACTACACTGTCCGTAAGTGGCCTGATACCTACTTAGCTATACTATTGATAACACTTTTCAATCGGTTAGAAATCCTTATTGTTTAATAATCGAATTCAGCCGGACAGAAATATTAAGTTTCACCTCGAATTAAGTCGGATAAAGTCGGATTGCTTCAAAATCGGGTTGGATTGGATTCAGCTGAATATAAATCTTGGTTTAAGATTGGATTCATTCGAACAGACATCTTCTGTTCGACTTTGGAATAGATCCATATGAAACTGGTTTGGATACAAATTCCGGAATGAAATTAATTTAAAAAGATAGAAATTTTTGTATTCAAAACTTTTACCAGGGTAAACATTGAGTAGCATCTGAATTCGAAATTATTTATATTCTTACAGTTGTAAGAATATAAATTTATGTAATAGTGAACTCACATTCCTTTTCGTAACGGTCGTAGTTTATTCCTTATGGCTTTAAAATCAGGACGCATTTCCGGATCCTCCGACCAACATTCTATTAGACAATCTCGAATAAAATCAAAGCTGTTTTCCAGTTGATCTAAAGGTGGTCTGAAAAATTGTTTCGAATTCTTAATATTTCTCTCATTCTACCAAAATAATACATTTTTATTTTAATTTTATTTTTATTTGATCAACCTGAAAGGAGGCACGCCTGGTTCTCGTGTAATAATTCTTTTAAGAATTTCTGGAGGTAATAAATTCGTAATTCCAAAAGGCCCATGACGTCCTTGCAATTCGTAAAGTACAATAGCAAACGAATAAGTATCTCCTTTTTGATAGTTTCTTGATGTGGGCTCACATATTCTTGATGTTCGAATTAATTCCGGTGCTCGGTATAATAATCCTATTAATATAAAGCACATTTATTAGTAGAATAATAGAAATTTGAGATGATTATTTCAAATAACGTAAAATATGTCAACCTTGATATTTTTTCATTACATCTTCTGGATCGATTTCTGCATCGCGTTTGAATTCATGAAGTCCAAAATCAGCTAATTTAACAACCCATCGTGAGTCCACTAAACAATTTGATGTACTAAGGGATCCATGAAATTTGACCACAGATTCGTGTAAATAAATCATTCCCTGTGAAAATCAGTATCAATGAACACATAGTTATTATTTTTTTTTTACTTTTTCAAGAACATTTTATAAAATAATTAAGTACGTACTCGAACAATGTCACCAACTAAAGAAGCCATGAACATGTTGTCAAGCTTGATATCTTCATTTTCTAGAATATCCTGTATAGAAAATAAATAATTTTTACATCGGCAAAAAATAAATTTTGGATCCTAGAAGATTTTTTAAATGTATGGATTACAAAAACTAGATTAGAAAAATTCTTTAAGGGGTAACACCACTCTACGATTTTCAAAGAATCGATTTTTTTTAGCTTAAACAGTACTTTAGAGTCTTAAAAACAATACCCACTTGGTCCTATAGTGAAAAAAAAATTTAACATGTTTAATTTTCAATTTTCCCGAAGCGCCTCGGAGTTTTTATTTAGCATACTCGTCCGCCATATTGGATCCGCCATTTTTTTAATGAAATTTTTTATACCGGATTCGTAATCAGAGACCCCAAAAACCCATAAGTAACAGAATTTGGCACATTTTATGAACATTTTATTCGGGATTTGGTACCACTTTGCATCTCTCCTCTATGCGCTTGTAAAACTTTAAACGCGTTTTTCTCGAAACGGCTTTTTTTAAACTGAGCGAACCAATTCCTTTAACACCAATACGTGAATTGACTTGTAATTTTTACAGTAGCTTCACAAGTAGATTCTCTACAGAAGTAGGTAGCTGTTTTTTGATTTGATGTTAATTGAATTTTTTATAAACAATTTACTGCTCTTTTTTTGGCAAAAAATTCATACTTTTTTTAAAAAGTGCACCATTTCTACAAAAATTGATATAAAAGAAAGTGCTACGTACTTCTTTAGATAATAATATATAATTTAAAAATATTTTCGTTTTTTTTTGTCCAGCTCTCACAGTTTCTCAGAAATTTGTTCGCCCGCGGAGCACCTTTCCGAAAACACTTTACCGGAGATTACATGTATCGCCGCTATTTCATATGAAAAAAATAATAAAAAATTTCTTTTTCATACTTTAATATGTGTTAAATGAACCCTCTAAAAAGAAATGCTCTTCCTTTTCCCGTACTACCAAAATAAATTCTGAAAATTAGGCTTTTTTTCGGTCGGTAGTGTGGTGTTACCCCTTAAGGGTACTACCCTAATTAGAATTTAAAAAAAATCGATTTATTTTTATTACATTTTTAGAAAGTATTCATATTCAAAAGTATCACACTAAAATTTTGTAAAGATCGGAGCAGTGTAACGGTACTTTTATGTGACCTTTACTTTGCTACCTGCGCGAGATCGCGTAGGCATGGCGAACCGCCAATGCACTAAATCGCGTCAAATTTTTACCACACTTTCAAATTTTGATTTTAACTAGATTTTTTTGTCCAAAACCGATGAAAAACTAGCTGTAAAGTTGTATCAACTTTCGTGCTCATTCAATGAGCACTTTGCATTAATCATTAATGCATTAATCATATAGGTCAGTCGATTCATCTCGACACAAAGAATATTTATTTTCCTTACGTCAACTCAAAATTTTGATTATTTGAAAAGTTATAGTTGAAAAATTAATTTTTGAAAATACAATTAACCATAACATCCTTATTTTTTAATAAAATGGATTAATCATATAGGTCAATCGATTCGTCTCGATGAAAGGAATCTTCATTTTCCTTACATCAGCTTTAAATTTTGATTATTTGAGAAGTTATAGTCCAAAAAAGAGTTTCACTAAAATTATAAAAGTACGTAAAACTTGTAAAATTAAATATTTTTTTAAACCCTTGTAAGAAATTCAACTAGGTTTACAGTGTAATAAGTGGGCTAAATTTCATTAATTTATCTCTTCGCGTTTTCAAGATATTGCAGCATCGTGACATACATACATATGTTACATACATCCGGACAATTTTTCAGGACACCATATTAGATATATTGCCCTTGAAATATGTTCAGAAAAACCTTTTTTTGGAAACTGGATGTTTACACCACTACAAAGCTTCCTCTATGAGGAAGCAAAACGCGTTTTTAAAATTTTTTTCGAAAAATGTCCACCATTTTATCAATTTTTCAAAAATCAAAAATCATATGATATGCGCTATAACTATAAATATACTGAACCTAAAACCGTTCGATTTTTTTGTTTCTGACCATCCATCCCAGAGATTTCACCAACAGCACGGATCTATCTTTTTTTGAACTTTTTTTTAGCTACCATTTTTATATATAAAAACACAATAAAATCATTAAGAAAAAATTTTTTAATTTATTTCGAGAGTGTATACAAAGTTAAGTTGTACAACTTATATATGAATATTTATTATATGAACATATCAAAAGAAATTATGAATATAGCCTTTTTTTTAGCGCATCTAATTAGGGTAGACTCCTTAAAAAATAGTGAAACTAGGGGTGCCATTGTGAGCACATTCTCATCACACTTCGCGCGCTTGCATTCGCTTACCAACCTTCATCGCTGCTAAATACTTTTATTTAAATTACTTTATTTTCAAATGAAGAAGAAAACTAATTTACTTAAGGTTCTATCGACCTTAAGGAACACATTCTCATCAGTGCACATGCGCTTCGCGTTCGGTATTTAAACCTTCTTTAAAAATATAAAATTCGAATTTTTTTACCAAATAACGTGTATCTCACGTTATTTGGCTTAAAATTTGAAATTTAAAATTTTTAAAGAAAATTCAAAAAGTGGTTATACCAGTCTTGTAGGGCGTTCAAAAAGGAACATTTTTCATCTCTTAACTTTTTTTCATAGCGTGTGTTATTTAGCTTAAAATTTTAATTTTCTTTACTTTTTTTGAATTTTCGAAATGTTATAATTCTGAAAATTTTTGTTTTATCGAAAAGAGTCATAATGATAAATTGTTCGACTATTTAAGTACTACGAATATCCTTAAACAGAATTTGTAAATTAAAAAAAAATTTTTTTTTTTAATTTTGAAAATGATCTAAATTTTTTAATTTTTATCCAAAATGGTTGGCTAACGAACTTGACCTTCATTTTAAGATACTAAAAGAGTATACCAAAGGCCAATCAAATCGGTCAATTCTTTCGAAAGTTATCGTGCTCACAAAAAAAAATCTACAGACAGACAGACAGACAGACAGACATACAGACACATTGGTAAAAACATGTTTTTCGGGTTCAGAGGGTCACAAAACGTCGACATTTGACAAAAAATGGGGGGGTCAAATTTTACACAAAACTAATACATTCTCTGATGAGAATGTAAAAATCAAAGAAATTTGCAAGCATTTTCAGAATATCTTACGAACTTTTTTAGATTAAATTTTTTTTTTCAAAAGCTTCCAATTCCGGACCAGGAAATTCTCTAGTCCGGAAAATCTGAATTTGTGTCTTTTCCGATTCTAATGGACGATAGTGCTGTCCATCGTTTTGTATAATAATTTGATTTCAATGCAATTTTTTATTTCTCATACGTGCAGTGTTAGCGAATTTTGGAAAATTTTAGAAGTCAAGAATAAATTTAAAGGCATTTTTACTATCACCGACGTGGCCAGGAATGTATATCAGAAAAATAATAGTAGGTGTTGATTTGAAAAATTAATTTACAACTATATTCTTAAAAAAAGATACCTTGTCGAAAATTTCGAATTGAAATTCATTCCAATTCCATCCGAACTATTACAAGCCATTCCCCAAATTTTTTCGAAACCAATGTGAATTATGCAAATTTTTAAGAATCATTCCGGATTGACTCGATTCTTTTTAAGTAATAGTTTGGGTTGATTCGAATTGAATTTCATTTCTAATCAATACGAACTATTCTGGGTAAAATTCCGAAATCTGTTTCCAAATCAATCAGATTTATACCGAATGAATCTGGCTAATCTGAATGAATTCAAATTTATACGTGTAATGAGCGAACGAATATGTATTCTGCTCGATACATATGCATGCACATATTTGCTCCTCTGTGTCATCGATCAATGCGTAACGAGGCGAGAGCCCGCTATCCCTGCTTCTTCTTCTTCTTCTTCTTTTTAATAATAGGTACCCAACGGGCGAACCCGTTGGCAATGTAAGTGCGATTCGCATTGCTTTGTATACTTGGCCACCAACTATTATTGGGCTATCCCCGCTAACACAATACTTGACAGAGCGCCTGCGCGCTCCAGTCGAACGACCGGCTGCAAGATTATAAAACCGCTCTCAGTCGCACGTTTTTCGCAGTTTGCCGGAGAGCGGTGCTGATTGTAAGCCTGCACTTGGTGAACTGACTGGTTTGTATACTATAGACGCAACTATAATAGTAGTATATAGTAGTAATATATCGGCCTAACTTGGACTGACTTGGAGGACCTCTTCTGCTGGTTGAACCCGTTAGATACTTGAGTATCTTGACCAACTATAACCACCTATCTAATGAAAGATTACGCCAGCCTATAACCGTTCTAACCTGGGTCAACCTGGGCACCGTCTCCCATTTAAGAATTTCACCTAATACGTGACTATATAGCGCAACTATAGTTGCCTATCGCGCAAAGGGGTAGGCCGCTTCAAAACGGGCCTACGGTGGATTCACCTATATACTGACGGAAACAAATTGGGTCGATCGAACCGATCCGACCATACCTCAATTCTCGACCGACCGCTTCCTCCGAGTTGTCTCCGTCTCGGCCTGCTAGATCATCCACCTCGATGATAGAAGGGGTGCTTATCTCCTCAACACTTTCCGCTTTTCCGAGAGACGGGCTCATGGGATGACACTCGTCTCGTTTCGCCGACAATCCACCGCGCCCGAAAAGCCGCACTTACACGGCTTGACACTTTTCACAAGTACCAACTTAAGCCTGCTCTCTTACTCTCCATCTCTTACATCAGTACTGTAACCCCCTTTGAGGGAACCTTCTCTGATGCCTTCCGCAACCTTAAATTGTTATCATTATTGTACATATATACTTACACACTTACACATCGTTACACTGGCACGGTTAGTAATTTAGCATTGTAGCTTGTAGGAAAATATAAGTCCCATGATATTTTTCATTACTAGAAATTTGTATCAGTTTTATTTATCCTTAAGTCTAACTAAGTTTGGATAGATCAGATTCACTTGAATTATAAGTTTGAATTGATTTTGAATGAACCTCTGATCGATTCGAATTGAAAACTTACTTTAGATTTATCCGGAATATCTCAGATGGCTTCAGAACACGATTCCGGAATGGGTCGAATCGAATTTGGATTGGTTTAAGAATTCTACCACGGCTGTCTGTTTTTCGTCCGTTATGAATTTATTGAATACTTTGAGACAGGAAGTTATTCTGGGTTTGAGTTGCCGAAGCTCCAAGTTATATTATATTTAAATAATTATAAGACAAAAGTTGGACACCAGATAGTTGACTCTCAACTAGCAAAGAAAAGATTCTATTAAATCGAAAAGCAAAGTCAATAATTAAGTATTCTACTAGCAGATGACAACTATTATTGCATGGCAGGTAATGTTTGCACTGACCCATAAAAGATTTAATTACGAATTTTAAACATATTTATTTAAGATTTTGTAACGGAGTAGTTTTTCTTGGAGGGGGTGAAACCTCACTTATTTGCCCTACCGGACGCTTCAGTCTTGCCAGGATCGATTTTAAGGGCAAGAAATAAATAAACTGCTGAATTTTTAATAAACATTATAACAAAAGTTATATTTCTCTATAAGAATACAATTCTAATTAAAACTAAATGAATATGAGAGATGAATTAATTATATGTGTGTATGTGTCGTGTGAATCCATTACAATCTCAAATGAAATGTGCGTGAATGTGATTACAATTTATTACGTTTTTTTTTTTAATTTATTACGTAAGACTCTATTTTGAAATAATTGAAAGATTGAATTTATATTTACTGCCGTGTGAGAGAGAACGAGCGAGTGACGTTTGTGAGAGTGTGCGTGTGACTGTTACGTAAGTCACGTATCATCGGCGGTCGAGATGGGTATTGTCTCCTGAACCCTTTTCTGATTAAAGCGGTATACGGTACGGTACGGTCAGAGAGGAGGGGGAGGGAGATTTTACATCTGGATATTTTGACATATGATTTACTTTTTCCCCAGATACGGTTAAAGACAGGAATGCCCCAGGGTGGGTTGAGTTTTAATCAACACACTCTTTACCTCTATAGCTGACCATGGGTGCGCCCTCTAGTCAGGTATAGAGTGGGTCTTGCAGAACGATTTCTGGGAGAGACAGGAGAGAACCAGGGGTAGGCCATGGTTGCGCCCTCTGGTTAGGTATCAGGTGGTTCGTCAGGATGGAAATGATTTTCGATGTTAACATTCCCCCCCAGGTTGGCCCAGGATAGGTCGGTTTGAGCCGGCGTATCCTTTTCCTAGGTGTACGGTTGTAGTTGCGCCTGTCAGACGCACACCTAGTGGGTCTTCCCTGAAGAAGATGTCCAGGTTTGATCCCGGTCGCTCTGATATGGTGGAAACCCGCTAGCAGAGGGACCAGCTTGGTTCACCGAGAGTAGACTGAGCTACGCCCGGCGAACTGATTGAAAAGTGCGAGTTCCGCTGCTTATATGCATTGGAACGTTACGTAACGAGCAGCTGGCGGGCGGTAGGGGTAACCGTCTGGTAAGACACTCGCCTCGCCCGCTCGATGACGTGAACCGACAGCGATCGACAGTGAAGGATAGAAATATGCAACGGGCGACAATACTGCCCGTTACAATTTTCGTTTACTTACAATCCCCTACCGACCCCCCCGCAAACTTACAATTCTTCAAGAAGCCAGGAAAATCGAAGAAAGAGTAGCCTCTCGACGGCTTCCGCTCGCTAGTGCAAAAATTTCGACAAAGGTCGCACGTGCATGCTCACGCTCGATTTTGAGATGCCTGAGATCTCGAACCGTGAGTTAGCAAGAGATCTACTGCATCGATACATTCAAATTTTACATAGGATTATTCCTGCCTTTGATTCCTCATTACCTTTCGACATCACCAGGCCGGTAATAATAATAAAGTTCAATTTTAAACAGGAAGAAATTTTCAATACGGTACTTTCGCCAAGGTACTCATGTAAAATGATACTTATAATATTATATCAAATAAAAAATATCCTGGCCACGGCAGTGATACGTACCAACCTTTAAGCTTCCACGTGCACAGTATTCAACGACGATGCAAATATTTGGAGGATCAGTACATGCACCGATGAAAGCATTCAAATTATCATGACGTAAATCTCGCATCTAGAAAGTGAAAAAAAATTTGTTTTTCTTTAAGAACAGGGTAAGTCAGGGAGAGATGAAACAGGGGGAGAAATATAACACTATTTTCCCCTCCTAGACTAGTAGATCAAAGATAACGGGGTTCAGTGTGAATATGTCCTTCAACTAGTAAACAAGATTCCATCTCTTTCCGAATTTCTTTTATTTTGGTTTTCGTTTCAGGTAGTATGAGAATTTAAATTGAATAAGAAATCGATATTGCGGTTTCAAAGTGCAAGGATTAAATGAGAGAAACATACAAATAAAGTTGGCAGCTATGTTACCGTCATAAAAAAGAAGCAGATCAAATAAGTGTTGCATCTCTACCCGACTTATCATAAATATAATATTTCTTTCTCAATTATTTTTAAAATTTTATCTTCTTTCAAATATCTAGACTCTCATAAACCATCCAAGTGTAAAGTAATCGAAAGATTGTTTTTTTTATGAGGCTAGACAATACAAACTCAACACAAACCATTTTTAGCTCCTTCTTCATCTCTCTGGTAATCTCTATAGATTTTTTCCTCACTTTCTTCACAGCGAAAATTCGGCCCTTATAAACGCCTACTTGTGTGTAAATCATAGAGTAACGAAAGTCAGCATCTGGATTCGAACTTAGGGAAACTTGACTCGTTCTCATGAAAGGTTGAGCCTGAAAAAATTATATTAGTATGAATTTCCTTAAACTTATGCAATTATTTTCAAACAAATTTTTATTTGAATTTAAATTTGAAAATTTTAATTAACTTCTAAAAAGTGTTACGCCTGTTAAAAAAAAACCCAAAACCAGTGTAGGAATAGCCCCATTTCAAATCAGTCGCTATTTGAAATCTTGTCGGGCTATTATTTTGTTAAAGTTCCTAGCCGGGGACTGTTAAGAGACTAGTCGGGCTATTGTACCGGTGCTAGTCGGCAATTTTTACATTCTCATCAGAGAGAATGTATTATTTCTAATAAAGTTTTCGGTTTCGAGTTATATTATATAATATCTACAAAACCTGAATAATCAATTTGTTTTGAAATACTAAGAAAATATTTTTAAATAATTTCTAAACATTTCCTTAAAACATTGAACTTGTAGTTTTTACTTAAAAAAAAGTCAAGTATTTATTAATAAATAATAAATACTAAGGCATTAATATGATTGTCCTTCACGGGTGGACACAGACTGCCTAGTTAGCAACCTAATAGATCAGCTAGAGAACTAATAAAAATGAGACAAATTATGCAGTTAGAACCCGATTTGGGCCCTAGTATAATCTTTACCCAGGATTTTTGAATAATATGAATAATTACCTTTGAATTCCTTTTCACCGCTAGTTCATTATTAGAGGTCACATCTTTCGATTCCTTTAAGTGTATATCTTTGTAATTGACCTTCCAAAGAAGAGAATCAAGCTCCTGTTCATATCTCCAGTTTCTGTACAATATTAATAATATTGCCAATAAAACTACCAGTAATCCACCTGCTATTCCTCCAACTATTTCAGCAGTATGTGCTGTAATGTGAAAAACAAATGAAATTAAATACAAAAAAAAAAATTGATTTCAATTTGAAATTACAACTTATGATCGAATTAATCTTAATCAGTAATATTTATGTCGATTACATGCCTAAATTTTTATCAAGATATCAATACATAATTAGTTTCTCTTTTACCTTTAAAAGTAAACTCTTAAATCTATTCTTCGTGTGCGATAGTCATTTTTAACAAATTTTCAGCAAAAAAGTGCTTAATACTCTCCCAGAAAGTTTTGAAAGCGTTAACATATATATAAAAGAGAACGAAAAAAGTTCCTAAGAGCAACGTAACATTTCCAACTTGAAAATTTCTCAGTTTCTCCAGTCTACTAAAGTATTTACAATACAGGTTATTCACTTTGAAAAATACCATAGATGAAATGAAAAAATTTCATGGCACTCTATTTGGTGTTTTATCTGACCCAAATCAGACTATCGAGAACAACCCCGTGTCACTCTGAGTTGAAAATGAAATGAATGTTGACCAGTGACCAACGTCGCGTTGGCTGTTCAGTGAGCCGATTAAATCAAAAAATGCATAGGAAAAGACATGAAAATTCAATTTTTTCCTAATAAAAACTATTTTATCGTATGTTCTTTTACGAAATATTAAACAAGACATTTTTAAATATTTTTTAAAGCAACACTTACTTCCGAAAAAGGTGCAGTGCTCGAATTTTTGACGAACATTCGCTTTGATTTTAAAGAGAAATTTCAAATCGAAATTCTGTTATCCCCATTTGAATATTGATATTAAGGGCATGCTCTGCGCTTGGATTGTGTGGGTTGTGGAAATTTTTTTTGGTATTCACTATGTCCAAACAGAATGATATATCGCTTTTAAACTTTGGAATATAGAAAATGAGACATTAAATTACGTTTTTATACTCAGTTGTAGTCATAATTTTGAAAAAAAATCATGTCCCTACTTTACCGACTTGATTTTTTTTCAAAATTATGACTCCAATTAAGTATACAAACGTAATTTAATGTCGTTTCCTATATTCCAAAGTTTAAAAGTGATATATCATTCCGTTTGGACATGGTGAACACCAAAAAAATTTTCCACAACCCACGTAAGCCAAGCGCAGAGCATGCCCTTAATATTTATTGTCATTATTAAATAAAAATATTACGTTAAAATTGTAATATTATTATTAATTATTATTAATAAATTAAAATTTTCAAAAATTAACAAAAATTTGTTTTTAAAGTAGGTACATAATAATAATACGAGAATTAAATATAAAATTATATATTCTACATAGAATGACACAATTTTAATAACATTTCAAGAAAATATTTTTCTTAATCTTTAAGGGCATGCTCTTCGGCGACATTATGAAATTTTTTGAAAATATTTTTTCCGAAATTTTTTTTCAAAATTATTACTCAAAATAAATGTCAAAACGCAATTTAGTATCTGCGTTCCTATATTCCAAAGTTTCAAATCGATTCATCATTGCATTTGGCCGTGGTGACGTCGAAAAAAAGTTTCATAATGTCGCCGAAGAGCATGCCCTTAAATATTTTAATTTATTATTAATAATTAATAATAATATTACAATATTAACGTGGTATTTTTATTTAGGTAACAATGAAAATAAATATTAATATCCATATTGGGATAACAGAATTTCGAGTTGAAATTACCGTCTAAAATCGAAACGAATTCTCGTCAAAAATGCTAGCACTGCACCTTTTTCGGGAATAAGTATTGTTTTAAAAAATATTTAAAAATTTCTTGATTAATATTTCATAAAAGAAAATACGATAAAATAGTTTTTTCCATGCATTTTTTGATTTAAACGACACATTGAACAATCGACACTACCCTCGGCGCTGGTCAACTCTCCTGACATTTTTATATCATGGACTGGATAGTAAGAGCCAGGGGGCTGATCTAGACCGCCCGGATGAAAGTTTCGGCTTGAAATTCACTCCGAATCAATCCGAAAATTTCCGAATAATTTCGAAACTTGTATTCAAACTGAAGATTTTAAATATGAATTCACCTCTCAATCCATGATCCCAATCCGAATCAATCCGAACGAGTCTCAATCCGTTCTAATACATGTCTCCAATCCGAACGAATTGGAAATCAATTAAAACCCACTATATAATCCTATTCAATCGTACCCCCTATCCGCATGAATAAGAACGACTTTCAATCCTTTACGATCCGAATGATTCCGGATGAATCTAAACGACTTTCAATCCTTTCCAATGCAAAAAAATCCGAAAGTAATCTAACCGGGATAATACCATGTAGAAAATTTTTTTGTTCAGATTAGGTCGGATACAATCCGATTGGAATCCTTGAATTGGCAAGAATTCTTGGGATTAGAATTTACCTTTTAAAATCGGGTTAGATCGGATTCTCATTCTTGCTTTGACTTCGGATTATATCGGATTCAGACGGATAGAAATATTTTGTCA
>CAJFCP010025038.1:0-10737 GCA_904066005.1 Synergus itoensis | reverse complement strand
AAGTCAAATTCTGAGGGTGGTACACTTGAGGAATAATGCCCCATATATACGTGCATTTGTGGTAATCGAAATCTCTTTGTAACTGTTTAAATCATTAGTGCTTATTGAAGACTCTTCAGGAGTCTGTCTAAACAACAGCTCAAGTAGGCCAACGGTTTTCAAATACCGATTATCTCCAACTTGAATATACTGACCCTCAAAACTGATGGGTTTATCGCCACTCATGAGGGTACCGTCATTGATTTTGCGTACTCCATAAACCATATCCAAATACTGTTTTCTGTTTTTGTGCAGCAACGTGAGAAACTTGTTTGTCAAATAGTCATAACTGTCAGCAGACTCATTCGTTACACCTGAAGTGGCGTGACGATTGGTTTAAACGTTTCACTCATCATTTTTTCTACAGTTTCTTTACCCATTTTGAGTATTCGATGTTTGCGACGAATTGCTTGACTGGCTTTTGCGATTTGACGGAGTACTTCCTTTTCCTTGTGAAACTTTAACATGTTGATGCGTTGATGTCTCAATCTACAATGCTGTCATTATATCAATCCACATATACTTATAGAGTGACAAAGCAGTCAAATCCTTTCCTATATCTACCCAAAGCGAGATCACTGTCTTTGTCAATGACTAGGAATCCATACTTATCATTATTCCAACAAGCTGAGCACAGGTCTCGAAATTGAGAATAACTCATGTCACTGTTTACATGAACGTCATACACATGTCTCAAATTTTTTTCATCCTGCTTGAATAGAACTAGCAGATTTACATTATCGCGAAATAGATGTTTATGAATCCGAGCATAAGTTTGACACAAGTAAAAGCTGTCAACATAGGCGTGTCTACCCATACAGAAAAAGGTTCTAATGTTGTCCTGTTTCTCACAGGCTACATCGTCAAATACAATTATAGAATTTGAATGAGCCTCACTTGGCGATATTTCTTGCTCATGTTCACTAAACGGAAAGTACTCAACGCCATCTACTTTTTTGAATACCCTTTCCAAGAATTCATACTTTGGTCGTTTGAGTGATTTTGAGTAAACGTAGACGTTTTCAAATTTTAATCAATTTGGGCGAAGGATTAGTGAAAGTAATGCATTTGTTTTGCCACAATTTTATGGCCCAAAAAACACTGCATGAATGCTGTCTGGCAGTAGATTGCCATATTTTCTCACCCTCTTCTGCTTTTCTGATGTAACAAGGTTGTCAAAGTTGACTACTGGTAGCCTAACAGGTTGTGACTTGAATCGCATCTTGACATTAACTGCTGTGAAAGCTACAAATATAACGTTTATATAGCATTCAGGCCAATTGCAAGCTAATCTCGATACAGTGCGGAGTGACTGAGGGAGCACCATGGAGAAAAGGAAGCTTCAAGGTCCACGAACGCTACTCAACAGCAACAACAGTGGCAGCAACCTGCCCAAGTAACCTCAAAATGATTCACATGTGGATGCGTTGTTTCTCAAACGGTGTCTTTTCTTCGACTGCCGCGATAGCTATAAATACAACGCTAATATAGCTTCCACATCAGTCGTATACTAACCTCCGTACAATGAGGAATGATTGTACACCGTAAACCGAATAAAGTGACTTTTCGCCGTCGTTGTCATCGGGGTAAAGGATTAATCAACAGAGTCATCAACAATCTACCGTTTGAGTTGCACTTGCCTGGCTATCAGTACTGTGGTCCAGGCACCAAACTAGTCTAATGACTTGCCCGAGGTGATCCTGGTATCAATCCACTGGACGCGGCGTGCAAGATGCACGATATTGCATACTCGCGAAATCATGAAGACGTTGCAGCGAGGAATGCTGAAGATCAAACCCTAGGCACTAAAGCCTGGCAACGTGTTTTTGCTAAAAACGCTGGTATTGGTGAGAAGGCAGCAGCACTAGCAATAGCTAACGTGATGAAGGCTAAGACAAAACTCGCTATGGGATTGAAGAAAAAGAAACCAATTTCTCGAAAGAAGAAGATGATCATGACCTCTAAAAAGAAACCGCTAGCATTCAGGAAGGTAGTGAATGCAGCTAGGAAAGCTATGATTCAAAGCAGTGATGCAAGAGTGGCTATGAAGTCTGCACTCAGGGGTGCACAGGAAGCCGTTAAAAGTGTTGATGACAAAAGTCTATTGAAAAATCCACGGATCCTGCCAGTACCAACTAAAGTTGGTGGTATTTTACCACTAATTCCAATTTTTGCTGGACTCAGTGCACTTGAAGCTGTTACTGGTGGAGCAGCAGGTGTAGAAAAGGCTGGTAACGACGCTAGCGCTGCCAAACAGGAACTCTCAGAGGCTCAATGTCACAACAAAACAATGGAGGCTATTTCTCTAGGAAAAGGTTTATACCTGAAACCATACAAGAAAGGACTGGGTCTTCATATGAAACCCTACCATAAAAAACAAGGACTTCGTCTCAGGCCTGTACCAAAAAACGTGTAGTGAAGCTACCACACCGTGCACTCACTGATGCCAATCTGTTCAAATACGCTAGAGCTCTAAAGATTCCATATATTCGCGGTATCTTTATGCGTAACCAGTTACCAGTGATCGGTCCACAGCACACAGAGTCAGCTATTGTCAATCTTGATGATGGTAATGGTCCTGGTACTCACTGGGTAACATATAAAATGATCGGTAACAGTGTCTTCTATTTTGACAGTTTTGGTAATCTTCGTCCACCAACAGTACAATCATGATAGGTATCAGGAATATGACAGTGTTGAGTGTGGACACTTGTGTTTAAAATTTATGTGTGGACAGCTCAGTATAAAAGACAAGAACTGTCTATATAAGAGTATGTAAGCAATTGACAAGAGTCAGTATAGAGGAGAACATCATCATGGATGAATCATTTACTCTCACCCTAACAGGAAACTCTTCACTGCTGAAAGCAGAGTATTTCCCACCAATAGAACTCTCACCAAACAAGAATTATTCTCTTGGTCTGGTTGAACTGCTCACATTTCACTCAATTCCTAATATATATATACAAAAGAATCTGAGTGCTAAGGGTATTGTAATAAGTAACAAACCTAACAACAATACGTTGCGCAGTGAAATCAAAAGCAATCTTGAAGTGAACTTTCAACCTAACGATTCTTTTGGACGGCTGCTGGGATTTACATCTTTTGAGGCTAACAAAACGCACACTTCATACCTTCCAGTAGCTATTCTTAAGGTGAATGCTCTCAGAGTTGATTGTATTATCACGACAGGAGCATACATCAATGAACGCAAAGTTCGCACAGTTCACAAGTTCTTCCTGACTATATATAAGATCGTTGAAGTGGCTTCACACGTCATTTGCCTCCCAGTCGCAGTGAAGACAATGCATCAAGTTCAGATTCGCGTCGTCGATCAAGATGGTGAATTAGTCAACTTTCGTGGTGAAACTATTACAATACGCCTACACCTCACTGTGGCGCCATCTTGCGGTGCCACCTTGAACTACGTAGTATTGTCCCAGAACCGGCCTATATTAACTACTTTTCATATATTTTATGGATCGTTATAATTTTTCGGAACAAGAATTACAATAGTACTTTAAGAAAAAGTATTATATGGTATATGGATATGAAATTGGCAATTGCAATAATTCATACTGGTGAAAAATAATTATTGAAAAAAATAGAAAGTTAATATTCTAAATAAGATCAATTGTAAGAAATTTATGGAATTTTAATATTCGCGATAAGAAATCTCATTGGAATCAAATTAGCTCATTCTACCGTGAATGTAGAAATTGAACTAAGCCCTGGGTAACATGAAATTTTGAGCCAGCACTAGAAGTTTCTCGAAAGTAGTGAAACTTTTCTCTAGTAGTATATAAGGACAGAGAGAATCTTTAGTCTCATTGTAATGTGTGCGTTTCATTAGCGATACAGTAGTTACGTTAGGAATATGATAGTATGTGTATATAGGTTAAGGGTACATTAGGTAGGCTTTTATGATATTTAAAAAGTGGGAAATGCTTTCGGAAGAGAGGCAGAGAGGAGAGAATGAGAAGTAGTGTTTTTATGTCTAAATGAGTCTCGCTGCTGAGAAGGGGAAATCTGTAGTCTATCTCTATCTTCTTTTTTTAGCATGACTCACAACACCACGTGACCATTTTTACTATAATGATTTAGAAAAATTCTTACTACTTTATCGAGAAGTGCAGAATTTGATTTTTATTCTACCTAAAGCTCTTTACTAATTCTCGTTATAGAGTTATTGTGAAGTTTGATATAGTGATTTGGAACTACTATACTCCCAATATGAAAGAGTGTACAATTTTTAAGATTTCTTCCTAAAAATATATCACAATTACAATTTGAGTGTCAATATGTGAACTTTTATAATGGAACTTCGATTATGCCTCAATTATAACTTACTATATGAACTATACATATACAAATAAAAATATACATATAAATATACATATACATATAAAAATTGATGTCTCTCCATGTAGCTTTGACTTCGGAATAGATCGGATTCAGTTAGACAAAAATCTTAGGTTACATCTAGGATTAAAGCGGATTCAGCATTCTTGTTTCATCTTTGAATTAAAACGAATAAAATCGAAGGGGAATCCTTGGCCCAAGCTCAGATTCATTCTGATAGGAATCTTTGGTTTAATTTCGGATTAGGTCGAAATGAAACTGGTTGGTTCGAATAAAAATTCCGGATTGATATGCCTTCAAAGGGACTTTTCTATCCGAAGCTTTCGCCCGGGCGTTTAATTATTATGAAGGCTAGCCAAATGTCCTTTTCTCCTCAGTTTCCAAAATATTATATAATGTCTTCTTGAAAATTTGTAAACTTACAATTGCATTTTTCCCCATGGTATCCGCAGTATGGTTCCGCTAATGGTGGTCCGCTTCCTAGCCACGATATTTCTCTGATAAAATGTAATTTCTGCAATTGAAAAAAGCAGAGATTAGTCACTAAGAAAAAAAGTTATAAAGTTATAAAGTCATAAAGTTTCCACTCTGGTACAAGTTAAATTAAACTATTATTAAATGATATTCACTTTATAGTCAAAAAATGTGAAATAATATTATAAAATATATTAAAAATTTTATATATTGTTAGCAGAAAGTTATTCCATGTTGTCCGAAATTTTAAGCAATTTCAAGTGATTTCAAGAAGTTTTACTTAAGTTCAAGATATTTGACGCGAAGCTAAATTTTAGAAGTAAGGACTGATGAGTACTGGCATTTATTCGAAAGGTAATTAGAAAATTGTACTGATCTGGAATGTAGAATCTGCTGTTAATCACATAAGAAACCTTGCGCGAGCAACATCGCCGGTTGATGCTAAATGTTAATTACTTTTTTAACGTTCATGTAATATGAAAGTCTGTGATGTACAGTATTTTAATGTGTTTTGGACACTGATTCAAGTTATTATTCCTATACATTTTTGGGTCGTAGAATCCAAATCAATTTTTTTTGTAACATAACTCCCAAGGACATTTCAAGGTCACTTCATGTTATTGTATGGAGGGTTCATATGACAATTTTAAAAGTAAGAAAATGTGTCTTCGTGGGACTAAACTACTACGTCAGTATGTTTTCGGGAAAACTGATCAGGGTCAAGTTCATTTCAAAGTCAAATCCAGAAAAAATGTTCAAATCTTTTCGCATCATCACTCCATTATATTTTTGGATTCGCTGGAACGTATATTTTGTATCTCACTCTGCTACTTCTTCGTCGTTTCGATTTCTTTTATAACGTACTCGTTTATCTCAAAAGATCTGTGCAAGGGATTTCTCTTGCGTTTTTTTCCTTTTTTTCCGCTTTCTCTCTGCAAAATCCAACAGAGATCTACCATCATGTTTTCATCCCATCTACCCTGAAATCTTCGTTCTACATCTTTAAAATCTTGGTGGAAACATTTTCGTTGTTCTTCACTGAAATCGCCAACGTTATCTGGAAATTCGTCCACATGACTGTCCATCATATGTAATTTTAAACTCATGTTACATTTCAATCTCCTGAAATTCTCAACCATGTCAGATATTATTTTTTTGTAGTCCAAGCTCTTATGATTGCCTAGGAAATTACTATGTACACTGACCCTTCGAAAGTTGGCCCTTCTTTAATTGGTCATTTTCACGCTTGGCTGATTCTGCGTCCCACCCGAGCGTCCCTTGACAGCCTACACTGAAGTGCCGGCTCTCGAAGTGACCTCGAAGTCAGTGCCGTACTGCGAAGCCTCCGTAGTATTGAAATGAACGAATCTTGAGCACGGGTTCAGAGTCTACATATATACGGTCCTGAGTGGTGACGTAATAGTGCTCGCTCGTCCTATTTTAATCGCTTTCGCTAGTTGTCCAATTATTCCCGAGACTGGACAACTTACGAAGGGTCAGTGTACTTTCTTGAAGCTGACCCATGCATTCTTCTCAATAGGGCTCATTTGAGTTACGAAGTGTTTAAAAGTTCTGGTATACATATAGGGGCTCTTTGATTTAATTTATTTAAATTATATTTATAAATAAATCTTTATTATTTATGGTCTGAAAGAGAAAAATTATGCCCTCTCATTAGGCTAGACTTTAAACTGTTAACTATTATTTTGAACCTGAGGGAGGTAAATAAGTACACAGTGTTTAATAACAATAACAAAAGGAGTTTATTGTTTAAAGAAAAACAAGATATCTTGGAATGACCCGGCCATGGAAAGACTCGACATAAACCAAAACATTAATTCTTTTAAGACTCGATATAAACTAAAATATAATTCATTGTGACCGTAACGATTGCAAATTAGTTAGTTAACAAATTGTCCAATATTTATACAATATTTTAATAACCGTAATATTCAAAATTACAAGATTCGTATTCTTCTTTATAATCTATAGAAAATTATTAGAGAGAAACTTGGAAACTTTGAATAAATAACAACTTTCTTTGAAGGATAAAGCCTATTACGGTTTAAAAAAACCCGTTTTATTTTAGATCTTAAAATCATTTAGAGAAAGCATTTCACAAAGGTTAAAAAACCACAGGAATTAATACAACAAATCCACGTGAGATTTCATGTATTTCATACCGGCGTGATGTTGGCGTCACTCGCATTCTCTTTTCGTTCTTTATAAACAAGAAACCCGTTTCAAGTTATGATAAATCCTTTTATCTGAATGATTACAACAATCCAACCCAATCTTAATCGAAAAAATTCACACATTATCCCCCGGAGCTCCGCGCAGCTCCCCAAATTGTTTTAGACTAACTCAAGTGACAAATTTTTACTTCTACTTTTTCTCGGAAGGCGGCAAACCCAACGCCAATCGCTCGTCACACTCTCACCTCTGCCCCCTCTCTCACTCTTTTAAAAGGAACGATTTTAAAGTTCACGCGTAGAACAAACAAACTTATGGTCGACGATTTCGGCTGCTATTGTTACGACGTAACAAATACAATTTTAACTCAGCGCGAATTACAAATAATTTCCTAGGTCGAATTACTCGCTCCGAATTTGGACTAAGTCCATTATTTCATGAAATTTTCTAAGTCCAAGCGCTTACAAAAATTTTTAAGTTCGATTTTCTAACTTTCGTAACTTGAAGTTAACTGACTCAACAATTAGAGTTTCGACAATATAAATCTCGACGATTAATAATTTCGGCATATGACTCATTTAAGCGTAGAGTTTCGACCAACAAACCGATTTCTGAGGTTCTTACTTTACACCTCTAGAGGTGTAAAGTAAGGCCTAAGGAGTGGTGTAATGAGAGTTGAGACCATGATTCAACTCCAGTATTTTTCAGCGCCGACAACGCCTGTGTGGCCACATTGCACATTATTAATAAAGAAGCTTGTCTGCTCGTGTGACAGAGTGAAGTTAGGAACCTCACTCCGTAAGTATTTCATCTGTTATTAGATTATCAACTGCGGTGCGATACCTCTTCGTTAGTTCGTTGCCTCCGAAAATCAAACTCCCCAGACTAGCTGTGAAAAGTATTGTATTTGACATGTTGAGAAGCAGGCTATCCCCTATCGTGTGATCCTTTGTCAGGAGTCTATCTCCCGGATCCTAGCTTCTTGTTCCCTTTTGGAGTTATTAGTAGTGTCGAGCATCTGATTTTGACACTTTAATGTTTCATCAACCAGCGTTCCAAGGCTCGTCTCCATTTCGTGTAATTTGGCGTTATACGACCTTTGCAGTGCATCTATTTGCCTAGTTGTTGAGTCGTTCATTCGACTTTCGGCATCATCTATTTCGTTTCTTAGAATACTAGTCATGAGATCAATTCTCTTATCCACTTTATTTATATCGCCTTGATACTCAACGAGCCTTTTCTTGATCCTTTCTAGATCCTCCTTGAGCCTTTAATATTGATCTTGGGTATTTTGTGGAGTGTTTGTCGTTGGTAAAGTATTACCTGGTGGGGATGTTAAAGTGGACCGAATCTCATCCCTTAAATTTCTCCTATCTGCCGCTATGCGCATGCTTTCAGTATTCAATGTATGTGTGGTCATAGCTAACTCGTAATCATCGTTGTCAGTGGGGGGGGAGGTTATTCCTCCTGCCCCCTGGACCTCCAATCCTCGGTCACTGGACTTGGTTAGATGGTCCTCCTTTTCAGATGGATCTTTCGCGAGTATTTTACCGCTACGCGTTTTTGAAGACATTTTAGAGTTTTTTTTTAATATTGAAAAATCTAAATTATTTTTATGTCTTAAGGCACCTTTTTCAACCCTCAGGTCCTTGTTCTGGCGCCACTGTAACAGTTCTGGTATATAGGGGTTCCTTGATTTAATTTATTTAAATTATATTTATAAATAAATCTTTATCATTTACGGTCTGAAAGAGAAAACTTATGTCCTCTCATAGGCTAGACTTTAAGGTAGGTGACCACCTTGTAAATTTAAAGAAATCGATTTTTTTCTTTTTGCATTTTCTCAATCCTTATACTTATAAAAATGACCCCCAAAAATTTTTTTCCAAAAATTCGAATTCTAACAAAGTAAAATTCGTGAAAGTGTGTGCACATAGCGAGTAAAAACTTTAAACGCGTTTTTCTCGAAACTAATTTGTTTCTAATGGCGGACAGTTAATCTCCGAAACTGCTCGACCGATTTCAACGGCTTTGGTCTTGTTTTGTTCGTTGATTCGTAAGCGAATCTACCATATTTAAAAAAAAAAAAATAATTATAACATTTTTTTTTAGCAGAGAATTGTCAAAAACATGGGTTTTTTTCAACATTTCTTTCAAACATCCGCCATTTTTTTTTTTGGAAAATTGTGGTGGATTGTCTCGTAACGGACCTTTCTTTTGAAGATGTCGTGTTTTTTTTATTTTTCAGATTCACCAATTCTGAGATTAACTGTCCGCCATGGGACAGAATTTTTTTTAGGCCTCGGCTTTGGCGCCTCATGGATAGTTGTTAAAAAATTTAATTAAACAAAAATCAAGTATTTTTATATTTTATAAGCTTCAAATGAAAGTTTAAAAAAAAATTCATTATAATATCTTATACAGGGCCTGAAAAAAATTATTGAAAATGTTGAATTTTTTAGCCTTCCAAGGTGGTCACCTACCTTAAACTGTTAACTATTATTTTGACCCTGAGGTAGGCAAATAAATACACAGTGTTTAATAACAATAACAAAAGGAGTTTATTGTTTAAAGAAAAACAAGATATCTTGAAATGGCCCGGCCACGGAAAGACTCGATATAAACCAAAATATGAATTCGTTTAAGACTCGATATACACTAAAATATAATTCATCTTGAACTTAACGATTGCAAGTTAGTTAGTTAATAGGTAGTCCAATATTTATACAATATTTTAATAACTGCAGTATTCAAAATTACAAGATTTGTATTATTCGACCCCGTTAATAAGTACCGAATTGAAACAATTCCACAATAAGTAGTATTTAACATTCGAAGATGCAAATACAATTTTAAATCAGCGCGAATTACAAATAATTTCCTAGGTCGAATTACTCACTTCGAATTTGGACTAAGTCCACTATTTCACGAAATTTTATAAGTCCGCGGGCCTACGAAAATTTCCATATTTAATTTCGCTCAATTTCAGGTTAAGGGCGTTGGATAAACGGTCTTTGAAATCCGTGAAAATAGAAATTTTTAAAAATCATTCTAAGTGTAGCCCTGTGACCGTATATATATTTTAAGAAAATGTTTTTTGGACGATATGGAAACAACTTACCAAATATCTAGGGTCTTACGTACTCCTGAGTCCCATAAAAATTAAATTTCATCGCGGTTTTGATGAGAAAATGAATATTTTGTATGAAAATATTCATTTTCAGAAACGGAGCAAATGCAGACAGAGCAGACGAATCCGCGAGAAAGAGAATCTAAATTTCAGACGTACTCGTACAATGATTTATTTCAGGCACAACACGGACACAAATGGAAAAACCGAAAAAACACGCTCAGTTTCACTTTCATAATCATTCATATTTCAACACGAAATTCACGATTCATTGCGACCAAAACCGTAATTTATGATAGACTTTGAAAAACATGATTACCCAAGGGCGAAAGAAAAGAGAAACACATAATGAGCAGACCGCGCTGGAACCATCACAGCTCAGCTGTCATTTTTTGTACTACGTTACCGTAAAGTCACAAGAGAAGCGCTGTCGGTAATTATCATTTTTTTCAAATGTGAGAATCGGAATTAAAACACAAACTGAAACAGTATGTACACTGAAACCCCCATTCCTGCGACAGCTCGGTATGTGATGTCCC
>CAJFCP010025028.1:28263-58726 GCA_904066005.1 Synergus itoensis | reverse complement strand
CGTTACCTGGGGAATTATGTGAAGAACAACTGTGTGAAATTTCAAAACGATCGGTACAGTAGATTTTGAGTTATACTGTCCACCGACTTCAAAAATGACAAGTTTCGGGAAAACGCGCCAGGTTATCCCGCCGCACTGCTGTTAAGCAGGTAAACGAAACCGAGGTGGAGCAACTGATTCTATATTTCCGTCATTTATGCTCCGATTGACCTGAAATTTTCACACAACTGTCTTGAAATGTTGTACTTTCAGATTAAAATTGAAAAAAAAAATTCGAAAAAAAAACTTTAAATACCTCACCCCCCCCCCTCCTTAATATCTTGATGAAACCGTTCGACCTGTTCTTCACTGTAGTCTCCGAGATTTTCTGGGAAGTAATCAAAATGAGAATGTAGAAAATGTAATTTCAAATTCATCAAAATTCTTGAAGTTTTTCAATAATATCTTCAAACAAAGTTTCGTAATCTTCACTTCTGATTTCCCAAGAAATTCTCTGAGACTTTTTGGAAACTTGACCATGCATCCATTTCTTCAGAATTCATTTTTGTGACAAATTTTTCATCTCTGAACAAAGTGTAAATGTGAGGACCATCGAAAATACCTTCTCTGAGTTTAGCATCGCTTATGTCCGGAAACTATCCCTAAGTATCCGAAACATAAGTTAACCTTGAAATAACCTTTAGGATCATCAACAGAAAAATAGCGGATATCATACCTGAACGCCGATTTGATTTTCTAATGCCCTTAAACTTGACTTGCTGGAGCCAATCGGACCCCGGATTTGGATTCAGCGCGTCAAAATACCTAAGAATATATAGGTCTCGTTCTTGGAAAGAACACTTTTTTTCTTGTATGTGCCTGTGTAATGGGGGGCAAAAATACAGTTACACAGTTGCTATCCCTTCAGATATTACTGCTGCACTGAGAGCAGTTTGATACAGCTACCATTTCTCACTACGTATAGAGAGCGCCACGTGTTTAGTATAGCTACCGCGCTAAATACGAACTGTGTTTATTCCTTTACTGCGCACAGCTACTGCTCTGAGGGCAAAGTATAGTATAGTATAGTATAGTATAGTATACATTTTATATACTTTAAAACTCGCATAACAGTTACGCCGACTGGGAGTACGGTCGCTGACGAGCCGCAACAGCACGCTACTATGCCGTCGCGGCGCTCTCAGTGTACTAAAAAAGTATAGTGGCTGTACTTTTGAGAGTCTAACCAACGCTACTATATGTGGATTCGCGCAGCCAATGTACCTCGCGTATACCCAGTGTACTGAACTGCTCTCAGTGTGCGTTTAACGCGGTGTAGCTGTTGCTTTCTATATATGAGTAGTTACTATCCGTTTAAAGTACAGTTGCTTCACCTTTGATAGATAGCAGATGACTTTGTCGAAGGAGCACAGCGCTCCTTCCGCCAGAGAGACAGCAGGTAGTTCACAAAAAAGTACAGCTGCTAACTTAAAATAGCTCTTCAGTCGCCTTTTATTGTAATGGCACAATATCACCAGTGTCAGTGCAGCAGCGCTATAAAATTTTTTTCCGTGTAGAGTTATAATTCAAGCAAAAGTATCATACGCAATATCGTAAGGTTAGAGTGATAATTATCGTAAAAACAGACGAAATATAAAACTTCAAAGCATTTCGCATATGAAATGAACTGTATAATTTTTTTACATAGTAGCAAGTTTTTTTTAATATGAGTTGCAAAGGAAACTAGATTTACCTTTTAAAATATTTAATGCTCATTCATGGAATTTTATAATTAATAAAACTTTTTTTTTATAATCAGGTGTAGGTATGCTAGAGATGGAATGTCTTCTTGACTTTATGTATCGAGGATCAATTGATGTAACTGAAGATCATTTGCCTTCATTGATAAAAATTGCAACTGAACTAGAAATACGTGGGCTCTCAGCAGACCACCAAAATGAGATAAATAATCCATACTCAAACATACAAAGGAGTAATTTAAAAGTAAATCTACAACCCAGTTCTGCAGAAGAAGATACTACTGTAAGCGATCGATTAAATTCAGAAGACATGACTTCTATTCAACACATTAAAATTGAAGATGTTGAAGTTGAGGACGATCCTATGATCATAGATACACATGAAGACCATTTTGAGAATTCTACACCATCAGCTGAGAAACATATCGTAAGTAAAGTTAAATCAAATTTAAATTAACAATTGAGATTGATTAGAAATTAATCTTAGAATCAAATTGCATTTTTATCCTAATAATCAATATGAAAACTATTTTTCCTAATTAATATAACATTAATTAGTTATGATTAATTTATTTATCATTAATATCATTCCTAAGATCTAACAGTTTTCTTTTCAAATCTTAACCCTCCGTTTACACTATGGGTCTTTTAACCCATTAACGCCCAAAATCCCAGACTTTTTAACTTATTTTTGGTCCTTGTTCCCACAGTGAAAAACGGAATATATCATGATCAAACCTTGTATACTTAAAGTTTTTGGGTTTCCTCTTTCGATTTATGAAGTCAAAATTACATTACCGTGCACGGGAAAACCAATATGGCGGATTTGATGCAAAAAAGTACCGAAAATTTGAAAAAAATTTTTTTTATTCTTTTTTTTCAAATGGATAAAGCACATTGATCTGTTTCAAACTATGGACAAAGGTGGACAAAATAGTTGTAGTTCATGAAAAAAATTTTTTGCCCAGCTCCTAATGTTTTATCTTTTCCGAAATGGCGGAAAACTATGGAAATTTGGAAAAATGCGCGTTTTTCATGTCACTTTTAACCCTTTAACGGCCAGTGGGACACATACGTCCCACGTATGTGTCCCACTGGCCGTTAAAGGGTTAAAATAATTGGATAACACGCGGAATTTTATTGATCAAACTGTCAGAACTTAATTGATAAATTATGTACAGACCTCTTCTAATATATGTAATGACCTAATTAATGGCGGATTCAATATGGAGCCTGGAGAGCTTGGGAAATAACGAGTTTTTTCAAGATTACACAGGCACACAAAAAAAAGTGGTCTGTACCAAGAACGAGACCTATATATTCTTACGTATTTTGACGCGTTGATTCCGAATCCGGGGTTCGATTGGCTACAGGACGTCAAGTTTAAGGGTATTTGAAGGTCAAATCGGCAAAAAAATCGATTGAAAGAAGGTTACTAGCATTTCTATGGTTTTGAGGGCCGCTGAATTAGTGAAGGGACATCCCCAGATAACAATTATAGACGCATATGCGACGCATATGACTCGTAGCGTGCGGATTTATGTCGCACGCGTGAAGTCACTGATGCAGACATATGTGTCATCATATGCGACGCATATCGCTCGCACATCATAGGTGGTTACGTGCGAGTCAGTAAAATGCAACAATTTCCACTTATTCTTAAAAAACTCGTACTTTTATATTGCGTGAACATAAATTTTATTATTTTAAAGGTATTTTAAATTCTCGCACTTTACTCGCATTTCACCATCACGCGTGCGACTTTCACGGCGTGCGACCCATATGCGTCGCATATGATGACACATATGCGATACATATGGGTCGCACGATTGTTATCTGGGTCGAAACGAAAATATTGATATCACGGATATCGATACATCGGGCACATCAATATCGATGTCCAAAGAAATATCGATATATTGTTGCAAAAATATCGATATTTATATATATTTAGTTATTATTTAATTATGATGATAATAATGGTACAAAACTTAAATCTAAATTGAAAGAAAAAATCTTCGAAGTCATCAGTGTGTTTTTACATGAAATAAAATTTATTATTCAAATCAGATCCTTAAAAAATATAAATCAATTTCAAAACTGAAGGCTTTCTAAATTTAAAAAAGTGCTCCAAAATTTAGATGCATCCTCTAAAGCGGTTTTTAAATCATCAAGCTTATTGACAGCCACTTCAAACAAAAACAGACTATTTTCATCAATTTTTACATGAATTTTTAACAAAAGCGAGGATTATTTTGATTTCATTTTAAGAGGCTAGGGACTTAAGCAGATAATGACGAAACTTTTTTTAAACATTTTTTTCAACAAACTTGTCTCTACATCCATTATATACATAAATTTAAAAAATAACAAAATATTAGAAATGTACTGCACAACTATTTAATAATACTTAAACATTTAATAATTTTACTAAAAATATTGGAGTCTGGTTTCTAACCTAACATATCCTAACATCGTGTGGCTGAAATTTCAGAATAAATTTTAATGGCAAAGATGGCAAAGATTAATAAATACAATAGCTTACCTTATTTTGAAAACTTTGCAAGGCGATTGCTTTCTTTTCCTATTCTTTAAATTTTTCTTTCTTTAACTGACAACAAAACCAGAAAATTAACAATATCGATTCGATAACGAGAGAAAAATATCGATATACAATATCAATATATCGGTTGTACGATATCGATATTACATATCGATATATCATAAAGAACATATCTATATTCTCGATTTTTCGATATCGATGTCCCTTCACTATAAAAGACCCATAGTATATGTCGCGTTAGTGTTTCCGTGAGTTAGTGAAGATTTTTTTTTGCTTTAATTATTATTTTCTTGTATTTGTATGAATAAAAAAAAGTTTTCGTGTGATTCTGGATAGTTTTTTAGTGGAAAAAATAAAGTTGAAATAAAATAATTAAACAATAAATATGCTTTAAATTTTAATATTCTGCTTTTTCTATGAGATTACCTGCATGAATCACTGCAGAACATTCTCATTTTTCAGTTCTTCAATTGAATGGTACTTATACCGCCATCTGTTGGTAGTTTGTATTTGTATTATGTATTTTTATTTGTATTTGTATTTTCTCATTTTTTATTATACATTATTTCCTTTTTTTAATAATTTTTCAACAATAAATAACAATTTTTCATGGAAATGTCGTTTTCATTTTTTCGTGCGAAGTCCCACTTTCGTATGTCAAAATAAATAGACTTTTTTAAAGTACCGTATTTATAAGTAAATCCACTCGAAAGTTCATTATTTCAACTAAAAAATCCGTTTGGTTTTTTTAAATACAATAAAAATGACGAAAGTTATGTCAATTTTTGTAAAAAAAAGTCATTTTTTCAAATTTTTTTTTGTTTAATTTTTTTTGCATAGGTTGTAACCTAACCTGGTCTCTGGTTGGGAGACTACGTCTCAACAATCTAAAATAATTGATTTCAAAGGAATCCGAATTTATTAGGCGCCAGCTATTTATCGTGATAAATAGCAACGGATTCCGAACCTAATTCATCTACTTGAAATTCACCTAAAAAACAGGACAACTAGCTCAGATCTCCAGGTCATGGGTCTTGAAGAGCATAGCGGAATGAATTAAGACCAAATTCTTACAAGAAATAATTTGATGTATCTGACAAAAAGAAAATATTCGGAAATCAAAATAATATGTTACATAACCAGAAATTAAAATAGATTACATAACAAGATCACGCGACATGACAATTCACGTAGTTACGTCATTACGTAACTAAAACTCAAAGAAACTAATTAGTTTGTGATACAATGCAACAAAAGTCTAGTTTGCAAAACAATATTCGTTTAATAAACTAAAATGGAGAATTGAATCTTAAATTCAATTCTCCATTTTAGTTTATTAAGTTTGAGAATTGAATCTTAAATTCAATTCTCAAACAATGGACGAATATCTGATGGGCACGTTATGTAACGCTACAACCACACCCAATATCGTTAATGTGAAACTGAATTTAAGGGCATTGCATAAACGAACTTTAAAATTTGTGTGGCTACACCAATGGGCGTTTCTTATGTATCGAGGTATCTGATTGGTGTAGACAATATGGCTGTACGGGAGATGACAGATAAATTGAAATTTCACGCCGGGAATATTATAATTTATGCATAACTCCGACATTTACGGAAAATTCGAAGGTGTCACAGAAAATTCTATAACTTCCAGCTACACATCTGTAAGAGAAAATTTCGAAATAGATTACGCAAAAATCCGTATTTTGGGTCCAACGTGGTCGGGACCTCGCAAGAATACTATCGAAAGAGATTGTCACAGCAGACAATATGGCTGGGAGAGAGATAAAATTTCACGCCGAGAATATTGTAATTTTATGCATAACTCCGACACTTACGGAAAATTCGAAGGTGTCGTAGAAAATTCTATAACTTCCAACTGAACATCTGTAAGAGAGAATGTCGTAATAGATTACGTAAAAATCCGTATTTTGGGTCCAAAGTGGTCGCGAAACATCGCAAGAATACTATCTGATAGAGATTGTCACAGCACACAATATGGCAGCGCGGGAGATGACAGATAAATTGAAATTTCACGACGGGAATATTATAATTTATGCATAACTCCGACACTTACGGAAAATTCGAAGGTGTCATAGAAAATTCTATAACTTCCAACTAAACATCTGTAAGAGAGAATTTCGTAATAGATTAAGTAAAAATCCGTATTTTGGGTCCTTTGTCAAAATCTCAAGAACCATCCGAAAATTATATCATCTAGTGACATCTACCATGTGAGTGCGCGAGTGATACAAATTTTCGGTCGGTAACACGTCGCTGCTCTTGCTACGCTGAACGACTGACACACTAGATGATGTCGTTTTCCGATGGTTCTTGAGATTTTGACCACTTTGGACCCAAAATATGGATTTTTACGTAATCTATTACGAAATTCTCTCTTACAGATGTTTAGTTGGAAGTTATAGAATTTTCTATGATACCTTCGAATTTTCCGTAAGTGTCGGAGTTATGCATAAATTATAATATTCCTATCGTGAAATTTCAACTTATCTCTCGCGCAGTCATATTGTCTGCTGTGACAATCTCTATCAGATAGTATTCTTGCGAGGTTTCGCGACCACTTTGGACCCAAAATACGGATTTTTACGTAATCTATTACGAAATTCTCTCTTACAGATGTTTAGTTGGAAGTTATAGAATTTTATTATGACACCTTCGAATTTTCCGTAAGTGTCTAAGTTATGCATAAAATTACAATATTCCCGGCGTGAAATTTTATCTCCCGCCCAGCCATATTGTCTGCTGTGACAATCTCTTTCGATAGTATTCTTGCGAGGTCCCGACCACTTTGGACCCAAAATACGGATTTTTGCGTAATCTATTTCGAAATTCTCTCCTACAGATGTGTAGCTGGAAGTTATAGAATTTTCTATGACACATTCGAGTTTTCCGTAAATGTCAGAGTTATACATAAATTATAATATTCCCGGCGTGAAATTTCAATTTGTCTGTCATCTCCCGTACAGCCATATTGTCTACACCAATCAGATACCTCGATACATAAGAAACGCACATTGGTGTAGCCATACAAATTTTAAAGTACGTTTATGCAATGCCCTTAATATGAGACCGATAAATTAAAATAAAACAATTAAATTTTCCAAATAAAACATAAGTGTAACATAATTAAATTGAATATGAGCACTCCCGAGATAACATAATAAGAATAGAAATTGTTGAGTAACAAAAATGGTCAAATATGGCAAAGTGACTCCAAAACCATAGCTTGCCAGGACAAAAGAAAACTATACCTCTGCCATAACAAATCAGTTTTTAGCTTCCTCTATGAACTTATGAGCCACTCTGGCCTTTTTCCTCAGTTTCAATAAAAAATGTCCGAGCAAACGAAAAAGGCCTCTCGCCTTCAAAACCACCAGAAACAAGTGAATGTTCAGGTTGAAGGCGGAAGTTCATTGACAGGTGGACGGAAGTCAGTCAACTGCCATCATGAAAATTCGATTGATTCCAACCAATCGCAACAGCCGTCCATGTCATGTGTCTAGTAACGTAGTTCAACAAAGTTCTGTCACTAATCACCAATATTGCTAGTCAGTAATGCACCCTGCACTTGCACTTTTAAATGTCTAGAATGAGCTCACGGAATGTCTGAGCATTCACTAGAGTATCTCCAAAATTCATTCGTTGCGTTAGGGGAACGTACGATCAGATGTTTCATCTTCAGGCTTCAGAGTAGAGAAGTATCATATTTGTCAGACGCACGGGGCACCAAGCGTCATAGCTGTCGAGTGAGGCGGCAAATTCATTGCCCGAGAGGTGACGGTCTCTAGCGTCTGGCGAGAGTACTGACGAGATTCAAATTGGCGACGTCCTTCCTTCCTTCTCAATGAATTCAAATATGTCATCCTTCCTTCATAATAGGTCCAAATTCTTGATTTCCTTATTGGTTCGGAATGGCTCGAGGTTTACATAAAAAGAAGTATATTCAAAAACAATTAGAATCTAATCTATATTCTAGAGAGTGCTCCGAAAGTTCGTGGTGTGGCTCTCTTTCTGGTTGTTAATTACCGAACAACGCGAGACAAAATATATACTGTCTCCGGTGCCAGTTAACTATATCTTTGACGATAGAGATTAAAATTTGCAACGTCACAAGGTAAAATGAAATTTTGAATATGTAACATATACAGACCATTTAAAAAAGGCTTGAAATATAAGAAAAAATTGGTGCCTGTCCTAGAATTCAGTTCTACTTAATTTGTCGCGTTGCAAAGTTGCTGGGGTTGATTTTACCCAGTGTGACCGTTACATCATTCTGGGTAAGTGTGACCGAATAGGGTGAAAACCATCCGCACTACGTACTTTCATGCAGTTCAGCTGGGCGAGTCCCACCGACCAGTTCGGAGAGACTTTCGCCTCGAGTTGCAATACCCCTTCATCAGCTTCTTAAAAAGAAAGCACAATGGCAGTGGACGGAAAAACATCAACAGGTTTTCGAAGAGTTAAAAAGGAGATTAAATTTAGCAGCAGTCCTCGCTTGTCCCGATTGGACAAAGGAATTTGTCCTCCAAACTGATGCAAGCAAGGAGGAACTTGGAGCTGTTCTCACACAAATGGAAAGTGGAGTCGAACGAGTCATCGCTTATGCCAGCCGCTCCGTCAACAAAGCCGAGATCAATTATTCTGCATCAGAATTAGAATGCCTTGCTGTGAAATGGGGCATCTGGAAAATGAGGTATTACCTCGAGGGTTATCACTTCACGGTTATTATCGAACATCTGTCGCTGAAGTGGCTGAACAAAATCGACAATCCGTCTGGTCGATTAGCTAGATGGGCCATGGAACTCAGCCAATGGGACTTTGAAGTGAAGTATCGTCGAGAAGCTGACAACGTTATCGCTGATACTCTTTTCAGACAACCTCACTAGGCCTGCACCGTCAATAAGAAGAAGGACGAACAAGATTGGTACCAAAAGAGATTTACAGCTGTTTCCAAAAATCTTATCGAGAATCCAGAGTATTGCATCCGCAATAACCGTCTCTACTGTCACATTTTGTATACTATGGATTTCAACGATTACGTTCCAGGAGAACAATGGAAAATTTGTGTACCACGCGTTGATCAGAAAAGAGTCCTTCAAGAGGTCCATAACGATCCTAAAGCCGGATATCCAGGAGTGGCCAAAACTCTCGCTCGCCTCTCCAGGCATTATTATTGGCCTGGGATGCTTAGGGCAGGAGCACAATATGCCAGAAATTGCGAGAGTACCAAGCACACCACCAACGTGGAAAAACTTTGGGAAATGGTTTCAATTGATCTTGTTGGTCCACTTCCAAGATCTACTGCCGGCAATATTTGGCTTCTAGTTATGCAGGATCGTTTCACTATGTGGATATAAATCCGCCCCTTAAGGAAGGCAACCGGATCGGCAATAGCATTGAACTTAAAAGATAAAATCTGTCTTCGGCATGGATGCCCGAAAACCATTGTTTCAGACAATGGCCGTCAATTCACAAGCAAGGAAGTGAAAGGTCTGCTACAGGAAATGCACATCAGTCATCGTCTTAGACTGCCATACTCACTGCAGTGCAATCCTGTGGAAAGGGCCAATAGGGTAATTAAAACTATGATTGCCCAAAACATAAAAAAGTCTCAAAAGACGTGGGACCATTTTTTGCCGGAACTTCAATTTGCTTATGTTAGAGATAAAAGCCTTTTAATTATTCGAAAAAGTACGCTTTCTATTTTCTATAAATAGGAATGGTAAAGTCACTGAAAACACCAACCATTTTTCGTTAAACAAACACTTAGGTGTAATTCTAATTATTTAATAAGAAAAAAATAGCACTATACAGTGAATTTAAATAATTAGTAGAAAATAACTCAGAATAACAAATTACCTTAGCGCGCGACACAAGCAACCGGCTTCCTTGCCCAAGACCATCGTACTCTCATTCTCTCACCACCGTACCACTCTACTCAATTCGCCTGGTGAAAGTGGGGAAAAAGGGAGAGGCGAGCAGGGGCAATAGAATAGTCCGCAAATTCTAGATTTTATAAGAAAATGATGATGGAGTCCTGAACAGCTTACAATACCGCCGTCAGCTCATCTACTGGTTTCTCTCTAGCTTATTTAAATTATGGCAAAGAATTACGTTCTCCTGGAAGTCTCGCCATTGAAGCAGCGCTCCCTACCAACGAGAAACACTAACACCGCCTGGAAAAGCTTCAAGCCACAATCGAACTCGCTCGCAGCCAATTAGCGCGTAGTTTTCAAAAGCAACAGGGATATTATAATTTAAGACGGAGATAATGTGAACCTCAAATTGGTGATAAAGTCTTAAAATGATTCAGCATTTATCGAGAGCTCGAGATAGACGGGTTTGTGCGATTCCGGGAAATCGGGTTTTCCTATTCCAGTGACGAACTTATTATACCTGCAAATAACATCGCACAGCAGGAACAACATCACGAAGTATTCGAGAGAAAAAACTCTCGAACAAAGGTCGCCACTGGAAAAGTGATGAAAGAAGTGCTTTCTCTAACGGCCAAATACAAAGCACAATCCATCTCGCGCTCGACCTGGCAGCTAATACCAAGCGCAAAGCGTATCACCGCAAAAGTACGGCCTTGGAAAGCACCTGGCGAACAACATCCCGCCAGGCTTCAGCCGGAGAAACCGGCGTCCAAAGCCAAGCCCGTCAGCATCCCTCCCACCATCGCTGCCGAGAGTGCAACAACCGCCGTTCAGAGTTCAATGACCGCCACCAAGAAGTCAACGACCGTCGCTACAGTGCACCCCACCACTCTACCGCCGTCAAAAAGCCCGCCGACGATCCGGATCTCCGAGGAGCCGATTATCCCGGCACCTGAAAAAACCTTAACTGTCCCGGAGGTGCAAGTCATCAACACAACAAATATTTTAATTACATTTCCGGGACAGGTATCATTCCAGGTGCCGGTAGGGATGCTACGATGGAGGGGAAGGCACGCCGGCAGGCGTTACCGAATGCGCTTCGCCCCCAACGGACTTCTTCGTTTCCTTAATGTAACCGTGAGTAGAGCGAAATTTAAAATGTATATTTTTATGTTTTTTTCTTTATTATTCACCCTTATTGATATTCATATTCTCTGTCCGTAAATTTCACTCTCCAAAAAGGGGGGGAAGTGTAACGAGGGGTTATACGCGTGCGCGTGCCTCACGCACACTTACATCGCGCCCTCGTCAACAATCCTTGCCGGACGCTTTCCCTAGTCCTACTCTCCCTTCTCCGAGCGTCAGCCATTGCTGGCGCATTCCTTAAAACCATCCGCACTACGTACTATCATGCAGTTCAGCTGGGCGAGTCCCACCGACCAGTTCGGAGAGACTCTCGACCGGTGAAAACTCTTCCGCTTTACGTACCGATAGGCGCTTCTATGGTAGGCTAAGCGTAGCTGAAATTGCAAAGGGTAGGTGCTTCTATACTTGCTATTTCTAAAACTCTCTTCTTCCGAAAAGGATCGTCAACGAACAGGCGCTTCTGTCGTTGTCAATCCGAAGTCGATGAAATGCAAATTGTTAGGTGCTTTTAAAATTGACATTTTCCGCAAACCGTCTATTTCTCTCTCTCTTTCCGTTACTTCAAAGATGTACGATTTTGGCAATCAATAGGCGCTTCTATGGTTGTTAAAATCTAATATAAATATTAATAGTTAGGTGCTTCTAATATTAATATTTATCATCTTAAAATAATTTTTTTCCGTTCTGAAAGCCTTTAAATAAATAATATTCATAGAATCACTTATCGAATATTATTTATGACGGTTTAATTTGTCTCTCTCAGAAGCACCTGACGAGAGTAAATTAAGTTTCCCTAAATTTTGTTTCATTTTTATGCTAATTGAATGTCCGGATTATATAGCCGCGTATAAAATTCGTCTAGCTTCTTTAGACCGCTAGAGTTGGCCCCTGTTGTCTTCAAAAATCGATTTTGAAAATTAAATTTCTGAAATATAGGGAAAGCTGAGGCAAAGCAGTATACAGGGCAAAACGGTATAGAAGATTTTATGGTTTAATTAATTATTAATCAAATCGCTGTAGTATCACGTTGTAGCTTGCACCATTACCTTTTATTTGCATATCCAATTAAGTGTTTTTGTTGGTTATCTTTTTCTTTCTTGTTTTAGTGTTCACGCGAGACCTGGGGGCAAAACGGTATACTATTGCGCTCCAACCAACCAATGTAGTCAGTCAGTTTAGAAGCCGAAAATTTGAGAAAAGACAAATTGAGCAGTAAAAAAAGTCAGGACAAGCCGAAAAAAATAAGATAGCTAAAAAAACCATCATTGATTCAGTAAGCATCGTTTCGAGAAAACCCATCCCACGCGCGAGCAAGAACAAAAATCTTAGGTACTTTGAGGATGTGCTGGGAGATGAAAGCGACGTTTAAAATGTTCTTTATACTTTTTTGTAGTACTTATAAATAAGTAAATAAATTCCTGTGTTAAAAAACATATTTTTAAATGTATTTTACTGTCCATATCGCTTTGCTCCGCCTCTGGGGCAAAGCGGTAGGATTGCACTTTTTTTTACATTAGCAATAAGGGGTTGTGCGTAAATTACGTTGAGCTTTTGGGGGGGGGAGTTCAGTCAAAACCTACGGATAGTGATACGGATAGTACATTGTTAGCCAGCACTTGTCAACGCGGGGGGGGGGGGCTAAATATCCGGAAAAATCCTCAACGTAATTTATGCACAGCCCCTAATCGTCTATATGCATTAAAAAATTTCAAAGTTAAATACCCATAAAAGCTGTATTATAGATTAAAGTAATAAGCCACTAACTCGATTGTGTGAAAAAAATTTTTTTTTAGTGAAAAATTGATAATAACGTTGTGACGGGCAGTATTGTCGCCCGCCACATACGTGAAGAGCTCTTACACTCTCGGTCATATTCCCGGTAACATTCCCGGTCATATTCTCGGTTAAACGCCAATCACCGCGCTCATTACAAAATGGCCGACTAAGAGCTCTCCACGTTCTAGTCTCTACCGTCTTCTAGTAGTACGTCACCGATCGATACGAGGCGAGGGTCCGCCGGCTGGCTACCCCCACCAAACCGTCATGCGCAAAGCGACGCAAAGTTACGTAACTCCACGGTATAAAAGGAGGTGCGCCGACAGTTTCAAACACAGTTCGTCGAGGAGTAGCTCAGTCTACACTCGGGGAACTGACTGTTCTCTCTGTCAGAGGATGCCACCATGGCAGAGCGAACGGGACCGACGAAGACGACTTCTTCAGGTGAAATCCACCAGGTGTGCGCTTGGAAGGTGCTACTACAACCGTGCACCTGGCATAGGATTCTCGACCAGAGGGTGCTACCATGGCCGTGAATCCTGGGCTAGCCTGAGGCAAGACCGACCTAGACCGAAATACGCTACTGACGGACATCTTCGACGAGACAGAGTTCACCAGGTGTGCGCCTGGAAGGCGCTACTACAGCCGTGCACCTGGCTGAAAGTCCAGACCCAGACCGAACACCATCTTCAAGTGAAATCCACCAGGTGTGCGCTTGGAAGGTGCTACTGCAACCGTACACCTGGCGGAAGTATTCCTGGCGAAAGTATTCATGTCCAGAGGGCGCTACCATGGCCATGAATACGAGACCGCCCTGAAGATGCTAGACAGAGACCGACCGACCTGAAAGAGAGACCACCTGGCCGACCGACCGACCACGGATACATTTTGCCATGCGCAACGCGCCGAATCCACCGTAACACCTCCCTCACCTTTCTCTCTCTCTCCGTACCGTATACCGCCACGAGAGAGAGAAGGGCTCAGGAGGCGACACTCGCCTCGTTCCGCCGATGACCACGCGCATGCGCTATACCTAATACACCGCTTAATGTTCCGCAGGTACAGAATTAAGACCACACACACCGCCGACGTTCTCACTCACTCGTCTCTCATTCGTTTCTCTCTCGCACGCACTTCAAACGCAACTCGTACGCATCTCGCGCGTATGTCTCTCTCATCCGTTTCTCTCTCGCACACCGTTACGTTCTGTAGTTACGCACTTCACATACACACCAGATTTTGTAACCGCGTTCACACACATACACTTACACTTATTTTGTATTAATCTCACACACTTAGTTACTTAAATTTAGAAATGTACTCTTATAGGAAAATATAACCTTTTGTTACTTTATAATAAAAACCAGTTGTTACTTTATTTTTTGCCTTTAAAATCGACCCTGGCTCGACTGAAGCGTCCGGTAGGGCAAAAAGGGAGGCTTCACCCCCCTCTAAGTAAAACACCACCGTTACATGACGCTTTTATAGGGACGTCAAGTAAAAACGTACCGTTACAACGTTAGGTATACCGCTTTGCACCGGCTTCCCCTATAGGTTTTGTAGGAAATTTCATGCGCACCTTTTATCCTCTTTCAAAAAAGTTGTATCTCTTACAGTTTCTGAAAGAAAGTTGAAAAACTGGATTTTTTTTATACTATATTTAATAAGTATTTTCACTTCAAGTCACTTCAAAAGACGAAGTTTCGAATATTTTGAAATAAAAATTGGAGAACTTATTCTACAATCTGTTTTGAAAATGGAATAATAATAATAACATCTCTCTTATCTAAAGAAATTATCTTTTTTCGCGTTAATTGAATTTTTTGACCAAGAAAGTCCTAATTAAATTAAATAATAATCAGTTGGCCAAGAAAGCCCTGATTATTAATATTTGCTGTTTGATTCATCTTTCTCTCTTTTAATTGGTTGGCCAAGAAAGCCCTAACTATTCCTTGTTGTTTAATAATTTTTATTTTGTTATACTTATCCAAGAAAGATCTGGCGCCCAGGCAAATTAAAATTTATCTTACGTTACCAATCCTGAAATTTAGTGCCGGAGGGATATTATTATTCTACACGACCGTCGGAAATTGTGCATACGACTGTTATGAGCGATTATAAATATCACTGCTGACTTCGAACCACGATATCCCGGTGAAAAAAGAGATATGACATTCTTAAAAAAAACAGTTGGAAAGCTTATAAAATTCCACGTCCAGTGGTACCCAACAAATATTTTTTTGACCTACTGAAAATAATACAGCACGTGAGGAGTTTAAAAACAAAATTCAAAATTTTCTCAAATTTTCTACCTCAACTTCAACTTTTAGCATGACCTAGAACAATTTTTTCAAAAATTTTAAAATTATACGACATAGAGTGCGAAATCTTATCTTTAATTTAACCCTTTCAGTCACACAATTCAATTTCAATTCAATTTCAATTTCAGGAATTTTAATGAAATATAAAAAAATGACGAGAAAAATATAAAAAAATCAGGTAGCCTATATATAGGCTTCTGTGACTGAAAGGGTTAAGCCAAGAAAACTTAAAAAATCTTTATGGGTACCCAAGATACGATTAAAAATGTTCAATCGTATCTGCGTTGAGTTTTAATCGACGATCACGGTTCTCGGCCGGTCTGCTGCTCGCCTCCTTCGTTGAGGCAGTGTAGGGAATCACTGATGACTGTTTCTAATAGAGAGTTTCCTCTCTATCATCCAGCGTACTTCGTGTCTATGAAATAGATAAGTTTTCCTGTCTACCATTTTTATATACTTTGCGTTCGCCGGTGGATGTTCTCTCATCCCCACTTCTTGTACTTTGCGACGCTATAATGCCTCTTACACTTGGTGACCGACCGTAGCGGGAGTAAGACGTTCTGGTGACTGCGCGTGTAATGCGCATGTCATTTATAATAAATTAACTTAGTGATTAAACTGTGGTGTATCTTATTTCTGATCCTAACCTAAAATAGGACTTAAATGTAAATATATGTATATAGGGACACACTCGTTCCCTATAGCAGGACTGAATAGGCCACGCACAGAAGTGGCGCTTAAGTGGAATCCTCTTATGCTTATATATAATTATTCTATTCGTTAATATGAGGATAATATTGTAAATAATTGTAAATAATAACAAATAACTATAAATGTTATTAAAAATTTGCAATAGTTTGAAATAAAAATTACTAATGAACAGAATCAAAAGCATAAAATGGCTCCACTTAAGCGCCACTTCAGACCGGCCGAGAACCGTGATCGGCGATTAAAACTCAACTCAGATACGATTGAACGATACGATTTTTAAATCGTATCGTTTTGAGATACGATTTTTAATCGTATCTCGGGTACCCATGAAGATTTTTTAAGTTTTCTTGGCTTAAATTAAAGTTAAGATTTTAGACTCTATGTCGTATAATTTTGAGATTTTTGAAAAAATTTTCCTAGGTCATGCTAGAAGTTGAGGTTGAGGTAGAAAATTTGAAAAAATTTTGAATTTTGTTTTCAAACTTCTCACGTGCTGTATTATTTTCAGTAGGTCAAAAAAATATTTTTTGGGTACCAATGAAATTCCACTGGACGTGGAATTTCATAAGCTTTCCATCCTTTTTTAAGAATGTCCTATCTCTTTTTTTCACCGAGATATCGTGGTTCGAAGTCAGCAGTGATTTTTATTAGCGCTCACAACAGTTGTATGCATAATTTCCGACGGTAGTGTACTTCAGAAAAATAATAATATTACAAACAATAACAAAGGCACACAAAAAAAGGTCCTGTTCCCGGAACCAGACTAGCATTTCTTTATGTTTTTTGGGTCGCTGAATCCGAATCCGGTGTCCGTTTATCTCAATCAGGTCAGGTTGAAGGTCATTTCAAGGTTAAATCCTGAAAAAATAGTCAAATTGATTCAAATTAATATTTCTATATATTTTTTGGGTTGTTGAATCCAAATACGATGTCCGTTTGATCCGCCAAGGTTAAATTTAAGGTCATTTCAAGGTCAAATGTGTTTATTCTGCCAAAAATGAATTTTTGACTGCAGAATTGAATTGAAGAGACCGGGTATTATCCCTCTAAATCTTCGCAGGCTGAAAAAAAATAATAACTGAACTACTGGGATCGCTCAAGGATTTGAGGAAAGGTGAAGAATCAGAAGAGTAAGGCGCTGAACATCAAAGACTTGGAAATTCCGAAGAGGCTAGCACGAAAGAAAACGAAGTGAAGTGATAACGCAAAGTGTTGAGAGAAATTAGTGCATATCTAAGCATTGAAAAGTGTCAAAAATAAAACTCCTTTTATTTGTTTAATTCTCTAGCCTAACTTCTAGATCTGATGAATGGTAAGTCAATTCACCACATAATTATTATATGTGACGTGCGCTGAGGAAAGGGGTCTAAGGCTGCAGATGGAGTTTTTACAGGGCGAGCGTTCGAAGTCGAGCGGATAGATGCGACTTTTAGGAGAGAAGGAAGACTCACGAATTCTTCCTCCTCCACTTACTACTACATTCTCACTGTGGCGGCTCACGGACGGGGTATAGAAGAGACGCGGAAATGTAGTGGTGAGTGGTAGGAGGTGTTTCACGGGATCTCGAGTTCCCGAGCGGCAGACCGATTTCTCGCGTACCTAACAACCCAATTTATTAATGCTTGGATTTTTTTTTTGATGGTTTCATTAAAAAGAGAAAATCAAAAATTATCCAAAAGTGTAAAAACCTCAAAATCGAATTTTGCAGCCTTAGACCCCTTTCCTCGGCGCACGTCACATATGTTTGAATGCCAATCTCTCCAATAAAAGTTGATAAATTGAATTATCATTACGGAAAGGGAAATAAGATCAAAAATAATAATAAAATAATTCGATTAGGTGAACAGTAATAAAATAGTGAATAAAATGGCTGAAGAAACAATTAAATTCATGAATCAAAGAAATGATTCAGAAATCCCCATTTAAATCGACGAAGAGTAAGTGATAAGAAGCGAAATAGAAAATGCTGAAAGAAGTTTCAGTGACCATAGTTACTTTATTAAAGATATAGGGGTGTAGGCGGGACCTTCAAGTTCATCGACCCTAATGCCCATTACAATTGTACCAGAGCAGATAGTGAGGTCAGGGAACTCAACCGACGGGTCGAGATTCCGTAGTTTAAGTGACCATTTAGTGAGTCCTTTACACGTAAATTTGAATTGTATGCGCGCGAGCACATCGAACAGCCGATTGTCAAAAGCAGCAGTCGATGAATCTGATCTATTTTCCTTGCCAATACAAGAGCCCGAAAACCCTATTCCTTTTAAGGCTGCATTAGAATTTATCCCAAGGACTTTCGATAGGATAAATGTATCGGTAACCAGACTTTTACGCAGGCCTATCCAACTGTGTGTAATATAAATGGCGAAATTCAGCGCCACCTACAACCACTTTAGTAACTAAGACTTTGTACACATGTATTAGTGCGCATGTATGTATACATTGATGGTTTAAATGTGTTGAACTACATTTTTAATTCAAGATAAATTCAATAATTAATGTAAAATGCATGATATACTACACAGAAAATGTGTAAAAATGATTACAAATATTTTGTTCGTACTTTCTGTGTGTTATTTCCAGAATCTCTCATCAATTCTTCAATTTATTGTCTATTAGAAATTGTATTCACACTTTCAAAAAGAAATTCTTTCCTGACGTATATTTTGCAAATTGAAATTGATTACTTTTTTGCAATTTTTACAAATAGAAATACAAAATTTCGTACATGATTTTCCAAAAATTGATTTCATTTGGTCAACAATAAATTGAAGGATTGATGCAAGATTCTGGTAATATCACACAGGAAATACAGAAAAAATGTGTATAATAATTTCGACATATTTTCTGTCTAATATTTCCAGAATTTTGCATAAATTATTTAATTTCTCTTGAAGTAAAAATTTAATTCAACCTATTCAAACCATCAATATATACTTACAAATAAAACGACTAACACGCAAGCCATAACAAAAAATAACCTCACTTTTTTGACGGCGCAGTCCCCTTGCCTATCTACGTGCCTCATCATCAAAAATTTGCACCACCTACCACCACTTTTTGAACTAATCTGCACCCCTCTGTGCCCCGCCTATGTTTACTCTTCGGCCATTTCAATTACACACAGTTGGGTAGGCCTGTTTTTACGGGACTGTATTTATGCCAGAAACACCATCGCTGTCAAAGATCGACAGCATCTGTTTCTTATGATAAGATATAGAATAACTGGGAGCGCGTACAATTCGTTATTGGATAGATATATTCACACTTTGGAACAGTTAAAAAACCTTAAAGATAAATATACCGAACACCGTAATTTAGGACAGTTAAATACAGAATTAGCAACTATAAGTCAAAACCATGGCGAAAAATTAAACGATTATGGGCATAGGGTAGCCGAAATATTGAAAAACATTATAGGGGTGATTGAGGAAAAAAACCCTACCGAAAGAAACATGAATATGGTAAAATCTGCCCGAAAAACAGCCCTAGAAAATTTTATTATGGGGTTGAGACTCGAATTGGCCTTTCCTTTAAAAATAGAGAAGCCGCAGACATTGCAAGACGCTATTTTTGTTACAAAATCTGCTGAATGGGAAGTTAATTATGCAAGAAAACTTTCTTCCGATAAAAAAGAGCCGTCTCATTCATTTTATTTTAACAGGGGGTATAAAAGTAATAGATTTAGAGCTTACGCTAAAGTAAATTTGATTAAGAGGGAGCAGGGACAGAGAAGTCCACGGGAATCGGCTAACCGTGAAAGGGATGGTGGATTCGCTGCACGGAGAGGAGGGAAAGGCGGTAGACAAGGCAGCTCGTCAATGATGACCTGTCACTGATGCGGTGAGCCGGTCCATCTTGAGCGGGGTTGCGTCAAGCCTGACCTGCCCGAATCTAAGTCCTGTTATAAGTGTGCCAAGTCAGGGCACTTACCACGGGACTGCCCGACTGCGAAATCCGGGTTGAAATATTATAACTGCTCGCAAATTGGACATTTCTCTAGGAAAGCCGCTCGAAATATATGAATATTTTATTATATTGGAATTTGGGCGTGTGTCTGTTAATTTAAATCAATCAAGTTAAAGTTGTCAGGTTTGCAAATTACTTCATTCTCCATGATTTCTATTGTTTCTGAATTCCATTCTGAAGTCAATATGACTTTCTAATTGTCTTGTCGGAAAATTGATTATCACAATTGTATTATTGAGTATTTAATTATAATGCTAGTGTTCATTCTTTAAAATAGCGTGTTATATAACACTCTTGAAACATCTCAACCGCCATTTTGAGAATTTGACAGTTTAATTGAAAATCATTTATTCAATCATTATTAAATCATTTCAATAATTTTAATTGAATTGGATTCTTATGAGTCGTTATCATCTATTTGATTAATCGAATAATATTTAGGACATTTGGATCAGACTCTAATAAATAAGTGTGTCTTAATTTAGTTATTCAAATTAGGAGAATCATCTATCGTAAATATTGAATATTGTAAGGGGATGTAACCCCACGATTAGTCATGATTTAAATAAATTTAATTTTTTTCTTTTCTTAATTTTAATCTGACTCATTCTCATTGATGGCATGTGATGCCCCTTACTACTTGTTACTACAAGTAGATGCCTCTACTTGTTGAGTAAGGCTGGACACTCATGATGTTCATTAAGTGATTATTAATTTTATTCAAAATTAATTAAAGTCTCTTTTGGTTATTTTGAAGTGTCTTAAAATAATATCAAAATAATCTGGCGTCCAATAAAATTAATTCAATTATATTAATTTAAAATTACTAAGTTGCTCATTATTTGAATTATGATCCGCCTTAGCAAAAATAAGTTGAGGCGCAGTGTAACCTTTGGTTATTAAATCATAATAATTAATCTCAAAATAATTAAAGGTTATAATATGTATTTTAATGATACATATGACATCAATCACAAATAATGTTCTATAATAAAAACATATTCCTTGTGTATGTATTATGCATCATTTTACTGCTTTATAACCTCTTCTTCTTTATTAAAAAATGAAATGTCCCTTTGCTTCATCATAAGTATTAAGGGGGTAGTCTGGTTTAGAAGGCCTAAAATAAGCGTTTTTTCGGGAATTTTTTTAGGTCAGAAAAAAATTAGCAAGTCTAGCGGCCTTTTTACCATGTTTCAGTTAATTTGTATACAGTTAATTTGTATACACATGTGTGTAACATTCTGTACTTGGAGTCTCCAATCGGCGAGCAAGATAGAGCTCGTAATTTTCGTCTGAAACAAAAATTTCAACAAAAATTTTAATTCTCATATATTTTTCTTCTATGTGAACTAAGAAAATTACGAAGAAATTGTGAAATTAATAATTTTTCGCGAGTTTGAATGAAAAAAGTGTTTTTTTTTTTTTAATTCAGTTCAACTTGCTAAAAAAGTTGTTTAAAAATATTTTTTCATTAATTTTCTTAGTTCACATAGAAGAGAATTTAATACTGAAGATAATGATCTTTGGCTCGTTTTGATTGGTCGTCTAGTTTTCTTTCAATCGTGCTCGCCAATTTAGAAAAATCGTGAAAACGAAAACTCGAGAAAACGCGCTTCAAAGTTTATACCGTTCGTATTGCTTGCTCGACATACGACCACATTTATTGCTGTATCTTTAAAAATACTGCAAATCAGCATCTATAACTTTACATACATATTCTTAGATATATTAGGAATAGATTTAAGCAATAAAAAAAAACGAAAACTCGACAAAACGCGCTTCAAAGTTTATACCGTTCGCATATGCTTGCTTGACACCCGACCACATTTATTGCTGTATCTTTAAAAATACTGCAAATCAGCATCTATAACTTTACGTACATATTCTTAGATATATTAGGAATAGATTTAAGCAATAAAAAAAATTCGATTTTTTGAGCATTCTGAACCAGACTACCCCCTTAAAAAATAAAAATAAGTTATAACTAAATTTTTTAAAGTAGATTAATTTTTATGAAAAAGACTCGTTGGCAAATTGACGAGCAAGATAACAGGTACATATGTATATTTAATTTTATCACCGAAAAAGAGGGCCCCCTTTTATAACTCATGCTACCTAAGTACGCCCCTGAAATGACCGGAAGGGAAGTTTGGGACACGAGCGAGATTCCCCGTCCCAAGTATGCGACACGAACAAGGTCCCACTGTATATGTAAACATATTACATATACATAAATATGTTAATATTTTAGACGCAATGGATATAAGAAATCATAATTTAAGAAACATTAATTTCTAGAAGGGCAAGAAAAGAAAAAATTATCCATAAAGGGACATTGTTAATAAATTTCAGGTTTCATATTGCGGCGCGTGCCTCCGTACAGATTTGCAAAGATCACTCCCACTTGAAGGAAATAATCTACTTTATATACCCCAGATTAAACCCTGGTGGTTGACATTTATTTCCAATCAGTTAAGCTATTAATACTGTCTCGTGACCGAAACACCTTAACACCTTAACATTCGGATAAGAACTTACGAGTGGATTCGATTTTTTGGTTCGTGTATCGCTCGGCCAGTAAGTGGAGTATCACTAAAAGTGTTACCCCTTACCCTAGCAATCTAATTCTGCGTGAGAATCTTGCCGTTGTCCTCTGATTGATAGAGGCGCAAGCTACAACCCCTATTTCTTCTCTTGCCTTCTCAGCCGAGAAGTAACGTAATCTCGTAATCCGCATAGGATTGATAGTGACAACATACCCACAATAAAAATAAAGTCAGGCCTTACCACCCTGACATAATCAGCAAACTCATCCTCCCTTAGCCTATTTTAATATAACATCTGCCCTTCGCTCGGGCCGTAACAACTTTGGCGAAGACTGTCGGAAAAAGTGCAAGTGGCGGTTGCGCAGTTGTATTTATTGACTAGACGGCGCAGTTATTTTGACGTAACCTATTTCTAAATTAGAGACCCCTATTTTATGCGAAGCGCATAATCGTTATTAATCGCATAATCTGTAAAAACTAAATATTATTCTAAATCTTTGTGATTTATAAAGTTTTTAAGTCAAATAAACAAAATTCGTCATCGCATAAAATAGTATAATTTTTTTTCATCGCATAATTTTTTAATCATTGCATCATTTTGCCTTTTCTTTAAATTTTGATTTTTGCATGAAAAATTTACTAATCTCTTTGATATTAAAGGTCTTCAAATGATCTATATTATCGTATCAAATGTAGATGCTGAGCGTACCTTTAGTGCATATTCCGATATTTTCTCTCCAAAGCGCCGCAATTTACTGTCAGTGAATGTAGAAGTCATGATGTCTTTATATTTTTGCGATGATCCTGATAGTTTATAATTACTTGTTTTCGTTCAAAGCCAAATTTTTTTCTCTAAGAGATAGTTTATAGATATTATATATAAACACTATAAAATTCTTTGTGGTTTATGAATATTTAAAAAATATTTATGTCAGTTTCTTATATATAGAATTGTAGATCTGATTTTATATAAAGTCCTCCTATACTATGTTTCAAAATAAATGTTTAATATCCTAGCTAAAAACTTGTTCTTTTCGTTTTTCGAAGCCTAATAACGTGTGTGTGTCCCTTTTTATGTGTCTAAAGCAACTGATAATAATGCCAGTATTGTCCATTTAAATGAATTATAGTAGTGATTTTTTCATCGCATAATTTAGCATAATTCATATTATCGAAGCAGAATTTCGCATAATAATCAATTTTTCATCACATAATTTGAAGATTTTCAACACCAGAAAAAATTGTAATCAAATTGTAATCAAAGAATAATTCACGTAGCCCTTGATTAAATTTAATTTTTCAATTAAATATCTAGAGATTAACTGAACATGTGGAGTTTTGTGTGTAGTTATAAGTTGTAGAGTTCAATGTGTAGACTTACTGCACAGAGTTTAATGTGGAGAGTTGAATATACGCAATTTAACGTGTAGAGTTCAATCTATAAATCATGTGTACAAATAATCATGCATAGAAACGCAACTTAAAATACATACAATTTGACATTTTGATTTTTTGAGAAAAAAATTTTTTCTTGATGAAAAAATGGTTTACCTAAAAAAAAAGTTTATCAGAAATTTAATGCACATTTTCAACAATCTTTCAATAGAAAATAAAGATTTTAAAAGGTGGACATTTTTAGCATTTTAAAAAAATATCTCAGTCTTCGACAGATTTTGGCAGTTGGAAGGTTAACTTTAATTACTCGTAATTTCTAAGACAAATTTCTGTTAAACTATGTAATACATATCTCTTTATTTTCATTAAAGAATAATATATTAAAAGGCCAATGTATTATGATACCCTAACCTAAACCTTTTTGCATGATTTGAAATGGGACCAGTCCTCAGATCTTTTTTACACATTTAACTTTTTAATATACATTTTTTTATTTCAGAGCCCTATTTCCTCTTCTTCATGCAAAAGAGAAACAAGATTCAAAGGTAAAAAGCGTGTCTCAGTGGGTCGAATAACTAGAAGTAGTGATTTCATAAACACAAAGCACAAATCTTTATGCATGGAATCAATTTCATCTTTAAGAAACGTGAAATTGGATTCAAGGTTCAATAATAGTTGTTCGGATCCAACAATACCAGAAATTCAAATGAATCATGATAATCTGCAGAGGAGCGAGAGTGTTGTAAGTATTCATTTTTATATGAATTTTATATATTTACTATAGGGTAATCCTAAAATGCATGGCAACAATTTTTCTTATGCCAGAGAGCAACGATTCCCCTCATTTGATTCGAACTCCGAAAAAAAAAAATTCTTACTTGCGTGCGCGGTCAAAGTGCGCGCAGGGGCGGATTAAAGATTTACGGGGCCCGGGGCTATAATAAATATAAGGGGCCCCCTTAAGGGCAGCAAACTATGATTATTTTATGAATATGAAGTTTAGTTGATTCGCGGGGCCCTTTGGATGTGGGGGCCCGGGGCTATAGCCCCCCCTAGCCCCCCCTTAATCCGCCCTTGAGTGCGCGTTGGGTCATAAAAGACCCATAGTGTAAGCCGCGTTAGTATTTTCACGAGTTAATGAAGATTTTTTTTTGCTTTAATTATTATTTTCTCGTACTTGTATAATCAAAAAAAAGTTTTCACGTAATTCTGGATACTTTTTCAGTGGGAAAAATAAAATTAAAATAAAAGAATTATGCAATAAATATCAAAACCCCCGCAGAAAATGTACATGAAATGGCTTTCGGTCGATTTTGATTAAACTTCGTAAAATTGTAGTTTACAACGGCCCAAGCAAAAGTTTTATTAGACAAAAAGTCAAAAAATGGACAGTTTTCGAGTTACAGAGGACTAAACATGCAACTGCTTTAACAAACATTAGGAAATATATTGAAAACTGCAGGTCTGAGAAAAAAATGTTCCTTATGAAACTTATTTGGCTCTGACGAGGAAATCCAAGGGAAGTCATGACTTTAACACAAAATTCATTTTTCAAGGTCATTCAACGTGAACTTGTCATTTATTGTTAATATTAAGACAATAAAGACGAGATACGAAGAGGAAATCAATATAGAGCCAATGAAGGCAAGATATGAGCTTTACTTATTAAATATCAAGTCTATGAAGACAACTCATGAGAAGGATGTTGCCAATATTTAGCCAATTATGGCAACATATGCGTAGAACTTAGTCAATGAAAGCCAATGAAAGCCAATGAAAGCAAGACAAGAGCAGAGAAAATAAAATCCAGAAAATGAAAGAAAGACATGAGAGAGATTCAGTCGAATGTAGCGAATGAATGCATGGATTAACCTGAAATTAAGCAATATCCGGCCAATCAAGGCAAGACAGCAGGATATTGTCAATTCATAGCCAATGAAAGCAAGATATGAGAGAGATTCAGTCGACATCCAGCTAATAAAGGCAAGTCATGAGCAGGAGTTAGTTAATATCCAGCAACTAAAGACAAGACATGACCTAGATTTTGTCAATATCTATACAATGAAGGCAAGATACGACGTCGATGTTGTCAATATTTATCCAATGAAGGAAAAGTACATACCTGCAAGTCTTCGTCAATATCCAGAAAATGAAGCCAAAAAATGACCAGTATTTTTCAATGTGAAGTCAATGAAAGCAAGAAATGAGCTCGAATAAGGCAATATCTGTTCTATCAAGGCAAGATATATCCAGAATGTTGCGAATATCTTACCAATAAAGGCAGGAAATGAACTGGAATTACTCAATATCCGACCAATCAAGGCAAGACATGAGCAGCATATTGTCTACATATAGTCGATGAACGCAAGACATGAGCGAGATTTGGTCATTATCTTGCCAATGAAGGCAAGATATGAGCCACATTTAGTCATTATCTAGCCAATGAAGGCAAGATGTGACCACGATATTGTCTGTATTTAGCCAATAAAGGTAAAATACATATTTGCAAGACTTAGTCAATATCGAGAAAATAGAGTCTAGATCAGTGATATCCAAGCGTGAGTAAATGAGTAGTTTGCCTTCCCCCTCTCTTACCACCTTTGGTGGCTGGTTTCCCCTCCGGTGCCGGGCGGTCCAGACCAAGCTTTAATAAAATTTTCGAATTTTAATTTTTGAAGGATGTATCTATATATGAAATTTTATTGCACATCTTTTTTCTTCTAGAAAAAAAAATTGTAGCTTTTTTAGTTTTAAAATTAAAGGCAAAAAACAGACTTTTTTTAAAAAGTTGATTTTAATCCGTTTTTCACTTTAGCTTGTGCTCAGTTCGACAGTTTTTCAACTTTTTAAATGAAATTTTCAGTGAATGTGTTTTCGGGTATCCTTTGATTGATAGAACAATAGGAATTCAAAAATTTACGTTTTTAAAATTGTTATTAATTTTTTTCTGATGTTTGGCGTGAATCGAACTTTTTTAACTTCGAGCGTTTCGTTTATCGAGGGAATTTTGAGCAAGAAAAAACTTCTCGCGATAAAAATGCGGAGAAAACAATAATAAAGTTTTTTGGAAAGTTTCAGATCAAATTATTTAATGGTTTAGGAGTAGTTATGATCTTAGTCAGCGCTGGAGTTTTCGAGCGTACAACGTACTCTACGACACCTCCGCGCCGTTCCAGCGCTGACTAAGATCATAACTACTTCTAAACCATTAAATATTTTGATCTGAAACGCTCGAAGTTACAAAAGTCCGATTCACGCCGAACATCTGAAAAAATTAATAACAATTTCAAAAACATAAATTTTTGAATTCCTATTGTTCTATCAATTAAAGGACACACGAAAACACATTCCCTAAAAATTTCATTTAAAAAGTTGAAAAACTGACGAACTGAGCACGAGCTAAAGTGAAAAACGGATTAAAATCGACTTTTTAAAAAAAGTCTGTTTTTTGCCTTTAATTTTAAAACTAAAAAAGCTACAATTTTTTTTCTATAAGAAAAAAGATGGCAACATTCTGGACATATCTTGCCTTGGTAGAACGGATATTGCCTTGAATTTCGTTCATTGACTTGACATTGAAAAATCCTGGTCATTTTTTAGCTTCATTTTCTGGATATTGACGAAGACTTGCAGATATGTACTTTATCTTCATTGGATGAATATTGACAACATCGACGTTTCATCTTGCCTTCATTGTATAGATATTGACAAAATCTAGGTCATATCTTGTCTTTAGTTGCTGGATATTAACTAACTCGTGCTCATGACTTGCCTTTATTAGCTGGATGTCGACTGAATCTCTCTCATATCTTGTTTTCATTGGCTATGAAATGACAATATCCTGCTGTCTTGCCTAGATTGGCCGGATATTGCCTAATTACAGGTTAATTGATGCATTCATTCGCCACATATTGCCAAAATCTAGGTCATATCTTGTCTTTGGTTGCTGGATATTAACTAACTCCTGCTCATGACTTACCTTTGTTAGCTGGATGTCGACTGAATCTCTCTCATGTCTTTCTTTCATTTTCTGGATTTTATTTTCTCTGCTCTTGTCTTGCTTTCATTGGCTTTCATTGGCTTTCATTGACTAAGTTCTACGCATATATTGCCACAATTGGCTAAATATTGACAACATCCTTCTCATGAGTTGTCTTCATAGACTTGATATTTGATAAGTAATACTCACATCTTGCCTTCATTGGCTCTATATTGATTTCCTCTTCGTATCTCGTCTTTATTGTCTTAATATTAACAATAAATGACAAGTTCACGTTGAATGACCTTGAAAAATGAATTTTGTGTTAAAGTCATGACTTCCCTTGGATTTCCTCGTCAGAACAAAATAAGTTTCATAAGGAACATTTTTTCTCAGACCTGCAGTTTTCAATATATTTGCTAATGTTTGTTAAAATGGTTGCATGTTTAGTCCTCTATAACTCGAAAACTGTCCATTTTTTGACTTTTTGTCTAATAAAACTTTTGCTCGGGACGTTGAGAACTACAATTTTACAAAGTTTAATCAAAATCGACCGAAAGCCATTTCATGTACATTTTCTGTGGGGGTTTTGATATTTATTGCGTAACTCTTATTTTTATTTTATTTTTCCCACTGAAAAAGTATCCAGAATCACATAAAAACTTTTTTTTTGATCATACAAGTACGAGAAAATAATAATTAAACCAAAAAAAAAATCTTTACTAACTCGCGAAAACACTAACGCGGCTTACACTATGGGTCTTTTATGACCCAACGCGCACTTTGACCGCACACCGCGGTCAAAGTTGACTGAGGTCATCTAAGCGGCTGCAATGCCATTTACAGAATATGAGCCTCTGACTACCTAGTTTTTTAGGGGGGGGACCATTCTTTCATTATTTCTCAAAGACGAGATATTCCAATTTGAAAAATCGTTTGTGCCTTAAAAGACCCATAGTTTATGTAAACGGAGGCTTAATAATAATAGATCCTCTACTTCGTCTTTGTTCTGTCCAACTATCAGTCTATCATCGACAAAAATAGTCATCATTACTGTATGATTTTTATTATAGGATAGACAAGGATCATCGTCGATGATCCATGATTATGATCCATGATTATGAAATTTTTTACAAATATCGATTTTTTTCCATTTTTTACGCAAATTTCAATTTTTATTTAAAAAATTTTTTCACAATTGACATTAGCAACAATTGGATCGTGTAGTAGACTCTTCAAAACATAACTGAATTTTGTCAGATTTTTTGAAAGCCAAAATCAGTTAAAAAACTGGACAGGACACAAAAGACCCATGTGTGTAAACGGAAAGTAGGAAGAACTAGCAAGAAAAAAACTAGCAAGAAAATTCGAAATTACGTCGGAAGGTCTTAAACCAGGAATTTGGGCATGGCTACTAAACTGATTGGAATTAAGAAAGATTTGAAAGTTTCAATCCCTATCCTTAGGTTTTATGATCCTATAGGCTAAACACAATTGACTGTACAGATATTTTATATTATCTCTTAAATGGGATCTGGGTCTGGCATCTCGATCCCAGCGGTCCCAGTTTAAATTGTTATTACGAGGAACTCCCACTCTAAAGGTCTTGAGTAGCCGATGTATTAAGTCCGAGACTTGTAATGAAGGACAATTTTCTCTCTACGAAAAAATATTTCTCGGGGGACATTCAGAGATTCAGATCCTCAGAGTCTCAAAGCACTCAGATCTTTGTGAACTCTCAAATCGGTCGAGTCGTCTTGAAAAATTACTGTAGTATTTAAATTTGCCCGCCCCTGGGTCAGGTGCGGTGTTTGACGCCCTAGGTATTAGGAATAGAAGATTAGGCGGAGATGTGTGTGTCTGAGAGTCGTAAGAGAGAGAGAGTCGTTGGTAGATCGTCGTTCAGGAAAGTCCGTTAAAATTAAGAGCTTTTAAGAGTAATTTTTCTGGCGAACACAGCTGGGCCTAGTAGCTGCAAGAAGAGAATCTTGATGAGCGTCACCAACTTCATAATGCTCTATGGAGCCGAAGTCTAGGCTGACGTGCTGAAGATTCAGAAATTCAGGAACAAGCTTATTTCGATACAAAGGAAGGGTGCGTTGAGAGTGGCAAGCGCATACAAGTCTGTATCCGGACCGGCGGTGCTAGTCATAGCAGGAGTTATCTCAATCGACCTCTTGGCAGTCGAGAGGAAGAGGATATACGAGGCTAAAAAACTAGGAGCCGGAAAGGAAGTCGCGAAGGAGGCAAGGAGAGCAACAGTGGAGAGATGGGAAGAGAAATGGAGAGCAGAAGAAAGAGGCAGATGGACTGCTAGAGTTGTGCGCAAAGTGTCACGGTGGGTTGACAGGAAGCACGGAGAGGTGAACTTCCACCTCACCCAATTTCTGTCCGGCCACGGACATTTCAATC